>MU674407.1:38109-113476 GCA_026770625.1 Nicotiana glauca
CCCCCGGTTCTTTTACTTGTCTATATTTTTTAGAATTTTAAAACTATTTAATTTACAGCTTCTTTAACCTCTTTTACTTCAATTACTTGCATCAATTATGTAAAAAAACGAAAAAACCTCCCTTTTACTTGTTTAATTCTCAGTACTGTTTTATTCCAAAAACATCCGCCTCTTTTACCTCTTTTTCGATTACTTGCATTAATTATATGTGAACCCCTTCGCCTTTACTTGTGTGTCCCTTTTTCAGAATTCTAAAACTGCTTTCTTCCAAATTTCAGCCTCTTTAACTTCTTGTATCTCAGTTGTTTACAACCATTATATTAAAGCTATCTAGTATTTATAATTCTTGCTTGCTTACTTGTTTATATTTAAAGTCACAATTGTAGCATGGTCGAGAACCACACTAGTGGATCTTGAGGGGTGCCTAGTACCTTCCCCTCGAGATAATTTCAAACCCTTACCCAATCTCTGGTTTTCTAAATCAAAATTTATTCTTAGTGTCCTAATGCATTTAATCATTAGGTGGCAACTCTTCAAAATTGCAAACCCAGTTTCCAAAAAGAAAATAGTTGTCTGCCCAAATGTCATAAACCCGATTTCGGAAGAAAAAGAGGGCATCGACAACATGGCGACTCCACCGGGGAAAATCTTTAAGGCTTTAACCATTTCATGCTATTTCTGACTTTATGCTTCTTTATATGTCTTTGACTGTTTAAATGACTTTAACTATTTATTCTTTCTTCTACTACAAAACTAACTTGGCTCTTTGTTTCTTTTCTTTATCTCTCTTAATGCCTTCCTTTATAGCTTTCCTTTAATGTTGTTGTAAATCATGAGAAATTGGTGTAATTATTACTTTATGAACGTGCAAATACATGACAACTTGTTAATTATTGCAAATGCATATTCAACATCATATTCCACTCGTGCCAAACAAAATACCATAGCAACGCTTATAATGAGTGGTTGCGCCCTTACGATATTATCATCCCCTAAATTCGGCAAAGGCATATTTGCGGTAAAACTAGTTGATCAACGGTGCCGTCGATAGTTCCGCACCTTTCCCTCTTGAGTTGTCCACTCAAGGATACCAGTCTAATACCCCATAGAAACCCTACTCTGTTTAATTGTGCATGCATCATTGTCAAACCTAGTCGAGTCAGTTATGTTGTTCGCATAATGACTCTTTAAGACAGCCTTGTCCAAAGTCCACTGGGTTTCCTTGAAACCCAAACGGTTGCTACCACGTTCTGTGCATTCATTTCTAGAACTAAATGCTTCTTATGCTAATTGTTGATATTAATAGTCGAGTCTGGTGGGGATAAGGGTCTAACACTTTTGTCTTACAGAAAATGAGGCACGAAGTCCCCAAATTCGGCATGGTAACCAACATCCACCCAAGATTGCTAAGCTGGTGGAGAGATCTTCATTCCAGTGATCAGACGCATGCGCGGAAATACCTAGGAAATCTACCTTCCCTCCTGGAGGTCCAACCCAACAACAAAATCATAGAGGCTGCTACACTTTTTTGGGATTGCGGCAAGTCTGTGTTCTGCTTTGGGGACATTGAGATGACACCCCTGCTTGAGGAAATAGGAGGACTGGCTGGTATACCGTGGGAAACTCCGGGTTTGTTAATGCCGGAAAACCGCAAGGGTAGAGGTTTTCTCAAGATGATGGGTCTAAAGAAGAATCCATACTTCACATGTTTGAAGGAGTCGTACATTCCCTTTGACTACTTGTACGAGAGGTACGGTCACAGCAAATCTTACCGTACTTATCCTGACGAGTTCGCCCTTATATCATTAGGTCATATCCATCGAAGGGTCTTTGTCTTCATGTTCTGTTTCTTGGGGATGATAGTGTTTCCAATGAAGAAAGCAAGAATCCATACCAGACTAGCCATGGTCACTAAAACCTTAATGGAAGGAATTGACGGACAGCCATTCAGTCTTGCGCCAATGATCATTGTAGAAATATACCTAGCCCTAGAATGGTGTCAATAGGGAGCCAAATATTTCGAGGGTTGTAATCTTCTACATCAACTTTGGCTTATGGAACAAATCCAAAGGGGCGAGTACTAATAGGAAATCCACCAAAGGGACTGGGACGATCATATTGCCTTTCATCACCCAAAGCGAATGAATTACATGCCCAACATGTTTGACCAACCAGAGAATGTTAGAGAATGAGTCGAACTCTTCGATAATTTTACTGAGGACCGAGTGCAATGGATGTTCGAGTGGTTCCCTACTGAAGAATTCATCATTCGATTTAGGGATGTGCGATTTCTAATACTGATCGGTTTGAGAGGAACCTGCCCTTATGTCCCTATCCAGTTTATGAGACAGACAAGTAGGAAATAGGTTATACCAAGGGTCGACAGGATGAGTCACTTCCTAGCCGACTTCCAGGATGACTATAGTCCATAGAGGTGATAGGCTCAGCATATGTGGCATTGTAAAATTGTCTTAGGAAAAGACATTATCGAACTGGATCGCTACCATACTGGTTGTGCCCTACAGTATTTAGGCTGGCTGGAAGACAATCACAACGGTTTGGGTCAGCCTGGGTTTGTTCGAGGTCACAGAATTATTGATGAAAAGGATGAAGTACAAGTAAAGTACAACCAACTGCGCAAGAGGATGCGGGAAAGTGAAAACGAGCACCATGAAATACAAGAAGCCAATCAAAAACTAATTGGAGAATGGAAGGATATGGCTGTCAGAGCCAACAAACAACTGATCTGTTTGGAGCGGGTATAGTGGAACTGGAAAAGAAGTTTTTGAAGAGGGTCAAAGACTGCCGAGTTGCTGAAGGAAATGAAGGCGGACATCTAGCCAAGGCTCACTTGCTGCTAGGACTGCGCGACCTAGGAGAGCTGTTCGAGAGAGCTAACACTATCGAGTCGGGGGAAGGTCCTTCTGGGACCAAATAGATAGGATTTTTTCCTTTTGCTTTAAGAAATGTAATAAGGCCTATGCCACTAGTGAAATTTTATTTCCTATTATTTAGTGTCATTTTGGGATTTGTCTACCTTTTATTAATAAAATGAGGCATTTAGCATTCTATGTTCTCCAAATTTACTTGTCTCTAGGCCTATCTCGGGCACAATGAGGTCCCCAAAATTAGGATACACTTTATATTTCCTGCACTATGTGTTTAAATATCGCAACATGTTTTCCTTATAATCCTTACTGACTTGTCACCTTTTGTTTTTACTTTTGTTTATTCCCCTCCCCAAAAGGTTAGTTCGTGAACTCTGGCAACATCAACATATTTTACAAGATCCAGGGGCACTCCACCTACTCCTCCTCCCAGTCTTGTCAGGCACAAAGGCAAAAGAAGAATGGAAGATTCAAACAACTCAGCTGAACGGGTAGAGGTCACTCGTAGTGCCATGGTCCCCAAGGAAAATGCCTCTCATATATAACAAAAATTAATTCCAAGAAGAGCTTGATCAAGTCCGAAATTTGGCAAGTATGTCATTTTCCCTTACCGCTCCAGAAGTTACCTTCCTAAATACTTAGATCCCATACCTCCACAAAACATCCTAAAGCAACCTATTCCTCACCACCACCGCAATACTTGCCACACTCCCAACAACACTCCGCTGCTTATCCCGGAACCTTTAAACTCCACAAATAACCACTGCCACAACCAACATAACACCCCTATTTACGTGGAGACTATGTCGCATGCCATCCAGCCCATCTCAACCACACCCGAGTCCGATGATAAGAACTCGCTCATCAGAAATTTGGCCGAAGAGCTTAAGAAGTTGACCACCAGAATCCAAGGCGTTGAAGGAAATAAGGGAATTGATGGGCTAAACTATGAAGATTTATGCATACAGCCCGATGTCTAATTACCCGAGGGGTACAAACCTCCCAAGTTCAAAATGTTTGATGATACAGGGGATCCCAGGGTTCAATTAAGGACATACTGCGACAAGCTGGTTGGAGTAGGAAAAGATGAGAAAATCTGCATGAAGCTTTTCATAAGGAGCCTGAAAGGAGATGCTCTGTCCTGGTACATTAGCCAAGACCCAAAAAAGTGGCCAACTAGGTTAGTATGGCATCCAACTTCATGGATAGGTTTAGGTTCAATATGGAAAATGCACCTGATGTGTTTTGCATCCTGAATTTAAAGAAGAAACCCACAAAAATGTTCTATGAGTATGCCACTCATTGAAGATCAAAGGCTGCTAAGATTTGACCTGCTTCAGGGGAAGAACAGATGAACAAGTTTTTCGTCCGGGCTCAGGATCCGGAATACTATGAAAGACTGATGCTGATAGAGAATCATAAGTTTTATGACATTATTAAGATAGGAGAAAGGATTGAGGAAGGTATCAAGAGTGGTATGGTAACAAACTTTGAAGCTTTGCAAGCTATCAACAAGGCTCTACAGTCGGTGGTACGTCCAAGAAGAGGGACGTAAGTGCCGTAATGGTTGCACAGAGAAACAAATAACCTGTCAAGTACCAAACCTACCCAATATCTCCACTTACATATCAGCCCACTCCAAATTTCCAAACACCCGCACCTTCCTACCAAACTCCACCACCTACTTATCAATCACCTCCACCTCCTACATACCAACATGTTTCACCCAGATATTCCAAACTCACACGCGTCTACCAAGCTCACACCAATCAACCATCCTAATATCACCCATTTCCCACTCGTCAAAACTTTCCTAGACCTCGACCAAATTTTAACCGCAGACTTTCCAAATAGTATACCACCATTGTTGAACCAATCGACCAGCTGTATGAAAGACTCAAAGATGTTGGTTATTTCACCCCTATCCCTTCCATAACCACTAAAAACTCTTCCCAATGGGTCAACCCAAAAATAAAACATGTGCGTTCCATTCTGGCATGAAGGGGCATACCATTGATGAATGCCTCTCAAGGACAAGATCCAGGCTTTGATTGACAAAAAGATCATCATGGCAAAGGAGCCTGCTCCGAATGTCCACAACAACCCTCTACCAGACCACAAGGGTGGAGGTGCTAATATGATTGAAATAGAGGATGATTGGGATCCCAAAGGATCAATCGATTTGATTAGAGAAGGTGACGATCCAAAGAAACCAATAGTTACCCTTAATCCGATTGTAGTCCAAATTCAGCCTTCTGAAGATGTTGAGGTGAACATGTCCATACCACTTGAGTTTGAAACACCAGTCTTTGCAAAGACACCACTGCCAATTGAGGTCGAGTTTGGGTCCCCAAAGGCACCTGAGCCATTTGAAGTTGTTGTATTACCTTCCAAGGCAAGGGTACCCATTTCGGTAGCAATGACAGCCATAACACCATTCCACACAAAAGCCATACCATGTGACTACACAGCCGAGGCAGGAAGGAAGGGAAAAGCCAAGTTTGGGAAAACAGTTGCGGCACAGGGTATGACAAGAACTAGCAGGGTTTATACCACAGAACACTTGGCTGAGTCGAGTAAGAAGACCTCTGGTCGATAGGCCATCGCAGAAACCGGGCCTGATGATCTCTAGAGAAAGACACAAGCCAAGGAATACTCGATCATTGACTAGCTGAACAAAACACCAGCATAGATTTCTATCCTGGCTATGCTACAAAGTTCCGACGCACACAAGAATGCCTTGCTAAGAGTGCTGAGTGAGGCATATGTACCAAGTAACATCACTGACGGAGAGATGGAAAACATGGTAGGCCAGGTATTGGAAAGTTACAAGATCACTTTTCATGATGATGAGCTGCCACCAGAGGGGTTGAGTCACAACAAGGCATTGCACATTACCGTGCAGTGGGAAGATTATTTTATCACCAGGATCCTGATCGATGAGGGGTCCAGTCTCAATATTTGTCCATTGGTAACTCTTAGGATATTGGGAAAAGGGCTGCATGAAATCAAGGATCGTGCCATAAACGTTAAGGCCTTCGGTGGTTCTCAAAGGTCCACTATCGAGGAAATTAGCTTATGTTTGCAAATGGTGCCTACTTGGTTTGATGTTAATTTTCAAGTGATAGACGTGTCGGTATCTTACAATCTATTGTTGGGACGACATGGATTCATGTCGCCGAGGCCGTGGCATCAACACTATATCAGGCAGTGAAAATTGAGTGGAATCACCAGGAGGTGATCATTCATGGTGATAGTAGCAATCCCATATGTAGTCGCCAGACCATCCCAGCAATTGGAAGTAGAAGAACGATAGGTCGGGAAACTTACCACCACACCGAGCGAGTCAACTCCATAGATAAAGATAAATGGTAGGACAACAAAATTGAAAGCATACTGAACTGGAGCGGGTATGAACCAGGAAAGGGACTTGGCAAGAATCTCCAAGGAATCGCTAAGCCCATCAAGCTCAAGAAGCACGACACCATCTTCGGATTGGGATATGAGTATACGTAGAAAGAATTAAAGGAAAGATCGCCACCCTGGCGTGGTCCATACTATCCATTGGAGCAGCCGATACCCCGATTGGAGTAGATTTTCCAACCAGCCGAAGTCATCTATGGGTCATTAGCAGCAATTAGGAACTTGTTCCTGGAAGATGATGATATGGACTGCTGTGTCATTTTTTAGGAGGAGGGGGAGGAAGGCCCTTCCATACAGGCTATGAACAAGGAAGCACGCCTCAACAACTGGACCATCAGAACCACCAGAGCCCGGCATGCCTCGGGGTAGCAAGGCTGAACAAGCACCACACACTATTTTATTTTACTAGTTTATTTTCCTTTCGCATTTTTGTTTTCGCAAGAAAGAGCTCCAATGTTCAAAACATTTATGGAATTTATCAAAGTATTTCAAGTTTCTTATAAATCTTACTATTTTCTCTCATTACTTTACTTATACACCATTACTATTACTTATCTTGATGAACCAATGACTGTGACATGCAACGAGACAACACAACAAACAGTCATAGATTCAGAGGAAGGTGATATACCGGAAGAAATTGTTAAAGAAGTTGAGAATTTTAAGAATAGACCTAAGTCCAACCTGGACGAGACCGAAATCATCAAACTAGAAAATGCAGAAAACATCAAATAAATGCAAATCAACGTTCACTTGTCACCGTCAGAGCAGAAAGAATATATAGAGTTTCTAAAAGAGTATGAAGATATATTTGCCTGGTCGTACGATGACATGACTGGTCTAAGCATATCCATTGTGGCTCACAAATTGCCGACTGATCCGTCCTATCTACCAGTGAAGCAGAAGCTCAGAAAATTCAAGCCAAATATGAGTTTGAAAATCAAGAAAGAGGTCACTAAGCAGGTCAAATATAAGGTTCTCAGGGTAGTGGAGCATCCAACATGGTTAGCCAACATTGTGCCAGTGCCGATAAAGGATGGGAATTTCAGAGTCTACGTCGATTACCGGGATCTCAACCGGGCCATTCCAAAAGAGGACTTCCCCTTACCGAATATACATATCTTGATTGACAATTGCGCCAGGCATAAGCTACAGTCATTCGTTGATTATTTTGCTAGTTACCATCAGATATGGTTGGATGAAGAAGATTATGAGAAAATAGCTTTCATTATGCCGTGGGGGATATCTTGCTACAAGATGATGTTGTTTGAGTTAAAGAATGCAGGGGCTACCTACATGAGGGCCATGACCACCATTTTCCATGACATGATACACAAGGAGATTGAAGTGTATGTAGACGACATCATCATTAAGTCCAAGAAAGTCGTTGATCACATGGAAGATTTAAGGAAATTCTTCAATAGACTGAGAAGGTACAACCTAAAGTTGAACCTCGCAAAATGTGCATTCGGCGTTCCAGCTGGAAAATTGCTTGGGTTCATTGTGAGTTGCTGAGGGATATAATTGGATCCATCAAAGGTCAAAGCTATTCAAGAATTGCCACCGCCAAAGAACAAGAAAGAAGAAATGAGATTCTTGGGTAGACTTAACTACATCAGCCAGTTCATAGCACAATCTACTGTCATCTGTGAGCCAATCTTTAAGATGCTGAAGAAGGATGCTGCTACCAAATGGACCAACAGCTGCCAAAAAGCCTTTGACAGAATCAAGGAATGCCTGTCAACACCGCCGATTTTGGTTCCGCCCGAACCAGGTAGACTCCTACTACTCTACCTTGCAGTATTAGATGGAGCGTTCGGTTGTGTTCTAGGGCAGCATGATAAAACAGGGAGCAAGGAACAGGCCATCTATTATCTCAGTAAGAAGTTCACCCCATACGAGGCCCGGTATTCTCTATTAGAGTGTACCTGTTATGCTCTGACTTGGGTGGCCCAGAAGTTGAGGCACTATTTTTGTGACTATACTACATACCTCATATCAAGAATGGATCCGATGAAGTACATCTTTCAAAAGCCCAAGCCTATTGGCAAGCTAGCCAAGTGGCAGATCCTGTTGAGTGAATTTGACATTGTCTACGTAACTCATAAGGCAATCAAAGGACAAGAATTAGCAGATCATCTTGCCGAGAATCCCGTGGATGGAGAATACAAACCCCTAAAGACGTATTTTGCTAATGAAGAGGTATCCTTCATAGGAGAAGATATTGTGTAATCCTATAATGGTTGGAGGATGTTTTTTGATAGAGCGACAAATTTCAAAGGAGTTGGCATAAGAGCAGTCCTAGTATCAAAAGCCGGTCAGCATTATCCGGAAACTGCCAAGGTCAGGTTCCCCGGCACTAACAATATGGCCAAATACGAAGCTTGCATCTTAGGGCTCAAGATGGCCATTAACATGAACATCCAAGAGTTTCTAGTGATTGGAGATTCTGACCTGCTTATACATCAGGTCCGAGAAGAATGGGCAACCAAGAACTCTAAGATACTCCCTTATCTGCACCATGTACAGAAGTTGAGGAAGAGATTCACAAAGACAGAGTTCCAACATGTTCCCAGAGTCCAGAATGAGTTTGCCGATGCATTGGCTACCCCGGACTGTATGATACAACATCCAGATAAGAATTTCATTGATCCTATTCCCATGAAGATCTACGATCAGTCAGCTTATTTTGCTCATGTCAAAGAAGAAGCGGATGAAAAACCTTTGTTTCACGACGTCAAGGAATATTTAACCAAAGGAGAATATCCAGAGCTTGCATATACCACTCAGAAGCGCACACTTCGAAGATTGTCCAACAATTTCTTTCACAGCGGAGGAATACTATACAGGAGGACTCCGGATTTAGGTTTGCTAAGGTGTGTTGATGCAAAGGAAGCATCTAAACTGCTAGAGGAAATTTATGCCGAGACCTATGGTCCACATATGAACGGTCTTCTCTTAGCCACGAAGGTACTCCGGGCAGGTTAGTTTTGGATGACTATGGAGACGGATTGCATCCAGTATGTCAGGAAATGCCATCATTGTCAGGTACATACAGACATGATAAAGGTACCTCCCAATGAGCTTAATGTAACAAGCTCTCCATGGCCGTTCGCCGCATGGGGAATGGATGTTATCGGACCAATCGAACCTGCCGTATCAAACGGGCACAGGTTTATCCTAGTAGCAATTGACTATTTCACCAAATGGGTTGAAGCAGCATCTTACAGAGCAGTGACTAAGAAAGTCATGGCATATTTCGTCCGTGACCATATCGCTTGTCGATTCGGGATTCCAGAATCAATCATTACTGACGATGGCTCTAACCTCAACAGTGATTTGATGAAAGCTATGTGTGGAACCTTCAAGATGAAACACAAGAATTCTACAGCCTACAGACCTCAGATGAACGGAGTCGTAGAGGCCACTAACAAGAATATCAAGAAAATATTGAGGAAAATGATAGAGAAGCATAAGCAGTGGCATCAGAAGTTATCATTTACTTTATTGGGGTACCGCACCATGGTCCGCACATCAACCGGGGCAATTCTCTATATGCTGGTTTATGGTACAGAGGCAGTCATTCCCGCGGAGGTAGAAATTCCTTCCTTCAGGATCATACAGGAAGCAAAACTCGACGATGCAGAATGGGTAAAGAGTTGCTACGAGCAGTTAGATCTTATAGATGGAAAAAGAATGAATGCAGTTTACCACGGTCAGCTTTATCAAAACAGAATGTCCAGAGCCTTCAATAGAAGAGGCAAGTCGAGACAGTTCACACTGGGGCAGCTGGTGTTAAAGAAGATTTTTCCACATCAAAATGAAGCCAAAGGGAAATTCTCTCCCAATTGGCAGGGTCCATACATGGTTCATCGGGTTCTGACAGGAGGAGCCCTCATACTCACAGGAATGGACGGAGAAGTTTGACCAAAGCCGATAAATTCAGATGCAGTCAAGCGATACTATATGTAGCCATTTATGATTTCCTTATGTAATTTCAACTACGTCTGACCTGATTCACGTTTAAGAGAGGATACGTAGGCAGCCTTATGGGTTCGATCACAATTCAATAAAATTTTCATTTCCCCTCGCACTTGGAAACTGGGGCAGAATTTTGAGGAGGACCCTCAAAATTCCGAAGTAACTTCAGTCGATCATCGCAAGCAGCCGTCAGAAGCAACAGCCCAGTAAATTGGGGCAGAATTTCGAGGAGGCCCCTCAAAATTCATAACAAGAGAGGTCGCAATGTCCTAAACCACGTCACAGTCGTCGGTTCATCTAAAACTACTTCTTAAATATGTCATATCTTTAACAAACTCACACATGTTTATTATCGAAATTGCTTTGTTTAGCAATGCTACCCCAAGGATACCAACAGTATCACCAAATTAGAGCCAAGCAAGACAAGCAAAGGCAGCGGGGACACAAACTAACCATTCCTCTTACAAAACTCACGATTTTTCTTTGGACGCAGGCACCCAAGTCGCAAAATCATGTATTACCCGTTCATACTATTTGGGAATATAACTCTCGGAATTATCACTCATGTCCACGATCGATATCCACATACAATATCCCCAGCAACCACAATATCACAATCAGCAACCAGCTATCAACTATCAGCTAAGAATTTTTTATTACTATTCGTCTTTCGTCTTCTGCATAAGGCTACTATTCTGACTTCTGAGGATAAGCTCTACCTTCATTTGCATTCCCGCATTGCATAAGACTACTATTCTACCTTCCGAGGTTAAGCTCTACCTCCATATGTACTCTTGCATTGCATAAGGCTACTATTCTACCTTCCGAGGTTAAGCTCTACATCCATTTTCATTCCTGCATTGCATAAGGCTACTATTCTGCCTTCCGAGACTAAGCTCTGTCTCCATCTGCATTTCTGCATTGCATAAGGCTACTATTTTGCCTTTCGAGGTTAAGGTCTACCTCCATTTGCATTTCCTACATTGCATAACGCTACTATTCTGCCTTTCGAGACTAAGCTCTGTCTCCATCTGCACGGCTGAAAGATCGCCATTTTATTTACATCCTATATCATCTGAAATATCACCACTTCATTTAAATCTTGCATCGGCTAAAATATCGCCACTTCATTTAAATCTTGCATCGATTGAAAGATCGCCATTTTATATACACTTTGCATGGCTGAAATATCGCCACTTCATTTAAATCCTACATCGGGTGAAATATCGCCACTTCATTTAAATCATGCATGGATGAGAGATCGCCATTTTATTTACATCCTGCATCGGCTGAAATGCCACCACTTCATTTAAATCCTGCATCGGTTGAAATATTGCCAATGCATTTAAATCTTGCATCGGCTGAAAGATCGCCATTTTATTTACATTTTGCATGGCTGAAATATTGCCACTTCATTTAAATCCTGCATCGGCTGAAATATCGCCACTTCATTTAAATCTTACATCGACTGAAAGATTTCCCTTTTATTTACACTTTGTATGGCTAAAATATCGCCACTTCATTTAAATCCTGCATCGGCTGAAATATCGCCACTTCATTCAAATCTTACATCGGCTGAAAGATCGCCATTTTATTTACACTTTGCGTGGCTGAAATATCGCCACTTCATTTAAAGCTCGAATCGGCTGAAATACCGCTAGTTAATTTAAATTTTGCATCAGCTGAAAGATCGCCACCTTTTGCATTTCATGGGCTAAAAGATCGCTAAATTATCCAAGGGCGTCATTGTTCGGAGGCACCATCTTCATAACCCAAGAACGCCATGCCATGTCCTGAGGACACCTTTATCTCTCGCATATCATTATTCAAAGGCATCATGGTTCGGAGGTATCATTCTCATAGCCCGAGAACATCATTTCATAGCCTACAAATCCTTGATTATGCACTTCACGACCTAGGACGTCATGATTTGAGGACGTCATCCTAACCGTCCAAAGACAGCATTCATGGTCCAATGGGAACTTGCATCACGTTTAATTTATGCACAATATATGTTTGTATTGCTCATTTGCAGGTACACCGGCTATCAATGGCCATCTCAGCAGGAGTGACTCCGCTCTAGTTCCCGCAGCCCTACTAGACTTTGACCATCCTTCCCAACCTGAATATCGCGTCCGTTCTTGTGAAATCTCCATCGGCATATTCCGTCGACGGATCCCGAACTACATACGGCCTAATTCCTATAAGACCAAGGATATGTAGGCAGCTCAGGAACCTGAGCTTGGTCAAAATTCTTCGAATCATTTTGTTCAATCAAATTGGCCATCATATCTTTGCCCGACAACACTTTCATCCTTCCCGGATAAAGAGGGGCAGCTTTTGATACCTAATTTTTCCTTATGTATTTTTTTAATGTACAAAATACATTAAAAATAATATATATACGCATATATAAGCATGCCCAAGTATTTTGGTATTTTTTCTAGTTTTTTAAAGATTTGTAGATCAATTTATTGTCCATTTTAGCAGTACAAAAATCAATAATTATTCCTAAAATAATCAATTTTGGTGAATAATTTATTTTATTCCCATATTTATACCAATATATAGTTAAGGTAATTTTTTGTACATTATTTATATTTGTTTGGTATTTAAAAGACTAAATTGCATGTAATTACAATTTTAGCCTACTTTAAGATTTAATAGCATTTTATTATTATAAAATTGGTTCCAGTATTTTTTAATTAATATTTATATATTACTTTCTGATTCAGTACTTTTAATTTAATTTCAAAATCATTTTTATTATTTTTATAAAATAAAAAGGGAAAAACTGGCTATTTAATATTTAGCCCAAATTCGTTTCAATCACAGCCCCCTTTTACATTATAATAATAGCTAAAATTGACCCTTCGATTGACCCAACCGTAACCCCCAATTGGACTAGCCTAATTCCATTTTAACCCGACCCCCGACCCAATCGATTAACCTGTATGGCCCCTACTTTTAATCCAGGCCGTTGATCGTTTTGATCAACGACCGGGATCACTCCTTGCCTTTTTAATTCCCCTACCCTAACCCAATCCCCTCATTTTATTTTGTTCGCCGCCTTTGAATACTCTCCTCTCTCAAAACACACTCAAGGGTTCTTCAGAACCCTAACCATCTTCTTCCCCTTTCAACCGAACTTCCACTGGAATCCATGGCTTCTCAGGCCATGGATGGCCTGTACTCACCTCCCCTCCACCTTAAGCCTTAGGTGTTCGAAGTTTTTAGGTCTGACCTCAACAATCCGTGGTTATGAGGCCTCTCCGGCCTTGCTCCGGCATATCCAAAGCATTAGGAGCCTGATTCTAACACATCCGAATCAAGATCAGACTTTCTTCCAAGTCTTTCTCAGTTCTAGGGTTTCTCCGAAACCCTAAGATATTCGAGGTTTTTATCTATTTGTTTCTTAGATCTATGCTATATCTGTGTTCTACCGGATTTTTTAAAGTGTTTTACCCAATCGTTCTTTCAAACATTGGTTCTCTTCGATTTAAGGTTTCTGAAAGGATTTCCAAAACGTCTTTTTGATTCTTCCTTTTCTTTTCTTTATGTGTGTTTGCCTATACTATGTTTTACCATGCGTGTGTTGTTCTTCTGCTTTCTTTCTACTGTACATGACTCTTATGTACTTTGTATTCTACTGTGCCTCTAGACTAGGCTCGCATGTCAATCTTTGTTATATTTTCCTATATGTTCTTTGCTATACCTTTCAGCATTTTTATACTGTATGTGTTTCCTGCTAAGTTCTTAAGTTTTATTTTCTTTACTGGACTTTGTTCGAGTTCTTTCTAAACATGTTTCATCTACTATTTCTTAAGTTTATATCACCCTTTTTCTCTTCTGAACTTGCTTAAGTTCCGATCTTTTCTTAAAACATATTCTTTATGCTTTAAATCAGCGTTTTTACTTTGTTGCTTCAAACCTGCAATTGTATCTGTTTGTTTCTCATGAGTCTCTGAAAGAGACCTCTGGGCTTGATTCATTTGTTGGCCTTCTCGTCTCTGCATCTGATTTGAGTTGAAACCCTAGGATTTGGGGGTTTTCTTTTAGTTTGATTTTGGACTAGGGTTCTACTTTGGAACCCTGGTCTCACAGACTTATTCTGAGTCTATAAACTGAACTTGAACCTCTTTGTTATAACTCTGAACGTTTCTATACTAGTCTTTTTTAATTAGCATGACAATTTTTTCTTGTTGACATGTCTGTATGCTTTATATGTGAGGAATTCTTCCTTTAAAAAGGTCTTTTCCAACTCATTATTGGATTCAGAATCTCTTTAGGTTTGATTGATTGTTTTGATTTTCCTTAAATAAAACCCTTTCCTCATTTTTCCTGACTTGGTTCATTCGAACAAAGCCTACAATTTTGATTTTACTAGCTGTTTGATTGATTTCCTTTCCTTATTCTCACAGACTGTGTACCGATGGACTTTTACCTTAAATAAACGTCTGTGTATTTACCCACCTTGTGCTACTTTGGAAAAGATTTTGATCAAACTCTTTCCTTAATTGTCTTTTACCCATTTTAAATCAGAATCCTTTAATTAAAGGGAAACCTTTTATAATTGATTGCAAAACTATTTTCTTACCCTTTCTAACTTGCTTGTTGTACAATAAAAATGTAAGGCGCCGTGAAATCCCTACTCAAAAACCCGGATTCCGTGGTGCCAATTTAGGAGCATGTGTTAATAATTCATAAAGAAGTCAAGAATAAGTTTCCAGAAAAATGCAAGAAATGCGGTCCAGAATGCAGTCGCATAATCGAAATGCGGACCGCATATATACCGCAGAGTGATGCAGAATGTTGGTTAAAATTGAAGTCAGTTATGCGGTCGAAATGCGGTCGCATAATCAAAATGCGGACCGCATAGTTGTCACATATTTTCCTTTAAGTTTTGCGAGGGTCAGTTCTGCGGTGCACTTTGCGATCGCAGAACACGAATGCGGACCCCATTCTTACCGTAGATTGAGTCAGAGTGTTTAGTTTCTGGGGAGAATTTTGCGGTCCATTATGCGGACCGCATGTTTACTCTACGATCGCGAATGCGATCGCATATTTGACTCGGGGCTCCAATTTTTTAATTTTTAACCTGACCTCCCTATCGATATATTTGACATTATAGCTCATTTTAAGCATATCTTCAAAGATTTTTAGAGAGAGAGAGAGAGAGAGAGAGAGAGGGTCTTATAGGTGGGAAGTGTCACCCAACAAATTCTCCTTGAGCCTTGCTAAAACATTGAAGAAAATCAAGAGAAGACACCTAAATTTTCATTCCCAAGAGGTAAGATTCATAACCATAGCTCCTATTTCTCCACTTAGATACATGGGGCCAGTAGAAAAGTAATTCAATAGTATAAGAATGATATTCTCTACATGCATGTCAAACCACAAGATAATGGAAAGTAGGAAGATTAAAAAAAATGGCAATTTGGGGTATAAAATGATAGAAATTCCTCACAAAAAGGGGCTAAGGTCACAATGCATCTTTAGTGTTTGATGATATGCTCGAACCAAGCTAGAACTTCAGTTTCGTCTCTAATTCTCAATTTAATTTGTAATTCTTGCTCAATAGATCGAAGTGCTAAGAGTTCCGGAAATTGTAAAAGAGTAAGGAAAAGCTTTATTGAGGTATGTATGGCTAAAACCCCTTTTTATTAAAAATTGAGCTCCGTCGCCCTTTATGAAAGCATGGTAAGAGTTGAATTGGCTGGTGTATTGATTGTTATTACGCATAAATTGATTTGTATGTATATATACATATTCGTGAAGGATGTGCCTCAATGTGAATACAGTACCAATCTCGACAATTAGATAATGATGAAAAGTACAATTATGTGTTGAAATACATGGGCTATAAGCCAATGTTGAAACAAAGAACTATTCATTCTAGCTATGAGCTCATTTACCTATGATTGCAAATTTGAATTATCCTTGATATATGTGTCTATGTTCACAACTTGTAAAATGAATATTGGAAAAGGGAAACGATGTGATGATGGTGGCCATGAGTGCCCCAGGAATTGTTATGATATGTGTGGGATAAAGATTTGAAGTGTTGACTAATGAGAATGGATTAATGCCTCTAATGAGGTGACCTAGCTGA
The DNA here is from genome assembly GCA_026770625.1 of Nicotiana glauca. Taxonomy (NCBI): domain Eukaryota; kingdom Viridiplantae; phylum Streptophyta; class Magnoliopsida; order Solanales; family Solanaceae; genus Nicotiana; species Nicotiana glauca. Next base: position 54,514 of record MU674407.1, read on the forward strand.
TCGGGTCGTGATCGGACACCATGCCGCACACATAGTGGTAATGTATCGATATTGGATTCCGGATAAAGGGAATGAAACATTGATTGAGAGTAATGCCTCCAATGAGGTGACCTAACCGATCGGGTCGTGATCGGACTCTGCTCGAGATGGCGGTGGTAATGAGAATGGTGGTGAACACGTGATAGAAATGCCCTAATCAATGTTGTGGAAAATTATATGAAAGATTATGTGAGTTGTTTCTTTGATTTGCCCACAGTATTTGCTTATATCTGTTTGATAGTTCTTTCTAGTAAAATGGTGTTTAGTTATACATACTAGTACAATTCAAATGTACTGACGCCCCTTTTGCCGGGGGCGCTACATTCGTGTTATGATTGTAGGTGGCTCCATAGCGGACAGTGCCGACCATGTGTAGCGGAGCATCATTCTACTCGAAGTCTCGGTGAGCCCCCTATCTTCCATGGGGCTATATGGTGTATCTTTTGTTATTACAGCTTTCCACTTTTGAGGTATAGCCGGGGCCTTGTTGCCAGCATAGTCATGCTTATCTGTTGTATCCTTAGAGGCTCCAAAGACACTAGTGTGGGTTATGTACGGGTATTCAGGGAGTCCACTATATGTATATGTTGTAATCCTAAACTTATGATCTCCTTAAGCTGAAACTCTAATAGAATCCCTGAAGCTAGCTTATGTACGGTAAATTTTTGTGATATGTAATAAACTAGCGAGGTGGTATACACTGTGTACTATTGTCTAAATTGATCAAAGGCATGAGTTCCGTATTCATATTGACTTGGGGTAGAATGTGTTCGGTAAGGCTTGCTCAGTCGGGTTCACTTGATTGAGCGTCGGTCGCGCCTCCCGAGATTGGGGCATGACAAAAAAAGGATGACCCTTCTGCACTTTGACAATTCCAATTCAATACTCTTTAAGACAACTTGAGCTCAACACTTACACTCTCAATTTCAATACTCTCACACTCTCTTCTGAGTTCTTCTGGATGTTTGCTTGCAATTTGGCTTTGCTACTGCTTTTCTCTTCTTGTTTCCCTAAAACTGGTATGTTCTAATTGTGTTTTCAGCCTCATCCATATGTGTTTACTTTATAGTTTCTACAATTTTGTCTACTTTTCTATTTATGTTTAGTATTGAATATGCCATTCTCTTTGCATCTGTTGCTGTTGTGAATTCCCTCATACCTTTATTCCCTTCTATGTGTTTGAGTTAAAGTTCAGGCATGATAGTATCCATATTGCTGCTCATGTCTGAATGGATCTTAACTCCTAATAATGTGGCTAACAGGCTGGTTTGGAGTGCGCCATCACTCCTAATTGCTGGGTATGACCACCAGACTGTCATGACCTTTCCCAAAATCCCCTCTATGCACTTGCAATTTCTCTTAGATTCTAAGTTCTGCCCCCCTCCTGTGAGCCTTACTTTGGGACCTTTACTTTGGGACCTTGAGATCCCTCTGAACTTGGACATTTGAGGGTTGGAACTTTCACACTGCAATTTAATTCAATTCTACTGTATAATTGGGTGTAAGCACTGGCCGGAGTTCATGAAGATACTGGGAACTCTGACACACCCAAAAATGCTTTGGAAATCTGATTCTGGAAGTTGGTTGATTCCATAATTCAGACCTGGGGTCTAAATTAGGCTCTCCATGGTTGTACTTTAATTTTTGATGTAATTTTACTTTTCAAGTTCATTCTGGTTTGTAATAATTTGTAATAACTTATGGGGTTTTAGTGAAAAGGGGAGGTTCACTCACGTATGCATGCTGGTAGACATCATGTTCTTAGGTATTTATTCCTGCAATCACATCCTGCTTTTCACTTATGCATTTCATTTAGAAATCCTGCCTCTAGTTCTGCATTTCTGCATATGTAGAAATCATGGCTATAGGTTTCTACACTTCTGCATATATAGAAATTATTTCTTTAAGGTTTTGCATTCATATAGATATCATGCCCTCGGGTTTCTACACATATGCATATATAGATACCATGTCTTTAAGGTTCTGCACTTATACATATATAGATACCATGTCTTTAAGGTTCTACACTAGTAAGATACCATGACTATAGGCTTCTGCACTCTTACATCATATAGATAACCTATCTATAGGATCGCTTAAATTCTGCATTTACATCTATCATTAGGCAAATGGTTTATAGGATTAAATAACAAATTGCATTCCAGATACCATGCCTATAGGACTTATGCATTTCTATAAATATTTTAAAATCAATAACACTTAGAAAGCATGCCTATAGGAGTAACCAACTCATATGAATCTGAATCACCTATTCCGCCTAATCCTAAAATCAGTAGTATCAATACTCAATACTTGCAGAGCTTATGTTTTCTAAAATCATTAAGCCTTCTTCAAAAAATCAGTATACTTCCGCATTATTAGATGTCATGCCTATAGGTTTCACCTAGGCAAGCCATTAGGTAATTAATTAACTGCACCAGTCTTTGGTAATTACAACCAGCATGCAGGCCTAATTAGGACTTCTTATCTAAAAATATGTGATAAATCAGCCTGCCTTATCATTTTAAGTTTAATTCAGACTATAACCAGTACGTGCAAGACATGCTAAACAATCTGTCTTTAAGTGGGGAGGCATGTCTGAGCTTTTTTTTAACTGCTATGTGTTTACCATATCTGCCTTATGTGTTTTTGTTTGTTGCCTTAGAATTCTATCCTTTTAAACTCTGAAAAGCCAAAATGTCCCTCCCCTTTAGGACTAGTAGTCCCAAATGCCTCTAGGACTAATAGGATTGGACGGGTAATAGCATGCAATAAGTAACGAGACTATTCCGTATTTAATACCTTAACGGGGTGGGAAAGGTAGTTTTGGATATGATGACCACGTGTATAAACGGTTACCGGGTGTTGTGTGGGGTGATCTATATTATTTATAAACCTAGGACCCCCCTCTCCTTTACTTGTCTATATTTTTCAGAATTTTAAAACTGTTTAATTTTCAGCTTCTTTAACCTCTTTTACTTCAATTACTTGCATCAATTATGTATAAAAAACCTTCCTTTTACTTGTTTAATTTTAGTATTGTTTTATTCCCAAAACATCTGCCTCTTTCACCTCTATTTCCGATTACTTGCATTAATTATGTCTGAACCCCTTCCCTTTTACTTGTGTGTCCCTTTTTCAGAATTCTAAAACTGCTTTCTTCCAAATTTCAGCCTCTTTAACTTCTTGTACCTCAGTTGTTTGCAACCATTATATGAAAGCTATCTAGTATTTATAATTATTGCTTGCTTACTTGTTTATACTTAAAGTCACAATTGTAGCATGGCCGAGAACTACACTAATGGATTTTGAGGGGTCCTAACACCTTCCCCTCGAGATAATTTCAAGCCCTTTACCCAATCTTTGGTTTTCTAAATCAAAATTCATTCTTAGTGTCCTAATGCACTTAATCATTAGGTGGCGACTCTTCAAAATTGCAAACCCAATTCCCAAAAGGAAAAGAGTTGTTCGCTCAAATGTCATAAACCCAATTTTTCGAGAAAAAGGGGGCATCGACAACCATTAATTGTAGTAATCATAGACAGTTCGTGAGTTGTGACTCAAATTTTTGGTAGATGTTATTTCGGATTTCGGCATTGTTCAAGTTAAGCTTTTAAATTGTTTCTTCTGCATTTATTTCTGTTGATTCATCTTGTTAAGTCATATATATATATATATATATATATATATATATATATATATATAAAGGGAAAAGGTGTATTAAACTATGACATTGGCTTGCCTAGCGAGTTTAATGTTAGGCGTCATCATGACCCTGAAAGTGAGAAATACGGGTCATGACAAGTTGGTATCAGAGATCTAGGTTGCTTAGGTCTCACAATTCTTGAAGAAGCTAGATAGAGTCTGAAGGATCGGTACAGAGACGTATGTGCCTACCCCCCAGAAACTACAGAGTTTAGAAAACTTCATATCTATTCATTCCTGTCGTGCAACTTGATATCTCAATGCTAATTGAACTTACCCTCTATTCTTTTGTAGATGGTGAGAACACGTACCGCTTTATCAGCTGATCAGCAGCTCGAGCCCCCAGTAGAAGCTCATACGAAGGGCAGAGGCCGAGGCCGTGCTAGAGGATGAGGCCGTGCTAAAGGCCGAGGCCGTGCTAGAGGCTGAGGCCGAGGCAGAGGCAGGGCTCAGCCTAGAGCTCTAGCCGTAGCACCAGCGGCGGAGCCTCGGGTAGGTTTGAGGATGAGTTTCTGGCCCAGACAGTTTCAGCAGGGCCAGCTCAGGTCCCAAAGGAGTTTATCGCCACCCCGATACTTCAAGATGCTCTGGTCCGTCTAGGGGGCCTTATGGAGAGTGTCACCCAGGCAGGCTTACTTCCTGTAGAAATAGTCGTCTCTCAGGATGAGGGGAGGAGCACAAACTCCCGCTACCCGCACTCTGGAGTAGGTGGATCCTTAGTTTTAGACTCTAGAAGCTCATTTAGTTGGAGTAGTGCAGACGGGTATGGTAGCTTAGACCGGTGATGGGTTAGCTATCTTTGCTTTTATTTTGTGGAGGTTAGACAGGTTCACCAAGCTTTTCACTACTACCTATGGTGATACATCTTCAGAGGATCCCCATGACTATTTGACAGTTTCCATGAGGTTCTTCGGAACATGGGGATAGTGGAGACCAATAGGGTAGACTTCACTACTTTTCGCTTAAAAGGTTTCGCCAAGAAATAGTGGAGGGATTTTTGTTTGGCTAGATGAGCTGGGTCACCTGCTTTGACTTGGGATTAGTTTTCTCAGCTATTTTTGGAGAAGTTTCTTCATGTCACTCAGAGGGAGAACTATCAGAGGCAGTTTGAGCGTCTCCAGTAGGGTTCCATGACCGTCACTCTGCGAGTCCAAAATTTATTAACTTGGCCCGTCATGCTCTTCTTTTACTCCCCACCGAGAGATATCGAGGGTGAAGAGGTTTATTGAGGGATTCGCTCAACCTATTAGATTTCAAATGGCTAAGGAGGCCGGGAGCGAGATTTCTTTCCATGATGTAGCCAATGTGGCCTGGCGAGTTGAGGTTGTTCTATCTTAGGGGAGTGGTCATGGGTCTGATAAGAGGCCTCGTTATTCGGGCAGGTTCAGTGGTGCCTCGTCTAGAGGCAGGGACTCTTTTGGTAGGGGACATCCTCCCGGGCCATTTCACTCAGCACTTCAGGCATTTCATAGAGCTTCAAGGGGCATGGTTCTTATGTACCTCCTTCAAGACATCCATCTCCTATCAGAGCACCTCCTCTTTAGAGCTATTATCCTGGTCGGTCAGCCTACCAGGGTCAGTCTTAGTTTCCTCAGCCGCAGCATTCAGGTGGATGTTTTGAGTGCGGTGAGTATAGTCATATCCGGAGGGCTTATTCGATATTAGTGGGTGTTCAGTCATAGCAGCGGAGTTCTCATCCCATAATTCCGGCACCACCCGCCCATCCTGCTAAAGGTAGGGGTTAGGGAGCCAGAGGTAGCGGTCAACCCGCTAGAAGTGGAGGTCAAGCTGTTAGAGGTGGAGGCCAAGTCGCTAGAGGTGGAGGCCAGCCAGCAGAAAGCTACCCAGAGATATAGTTCAAGGTGGTGGGGCCCAGCCCCAATGTTATGCTTTCCCAGCTATGCCTGAGGCTGAGTACTCTGATGCTATTATCACAGGCACTATTTCGGTTTGTAGTAGAGATGCTTCAGTTCTGTTTGATCCGGGGTCTACACACTCCTATGTGCCTTCTTATTTTGCTTCATATTTGGTTGTGCGCCATGATTCTTTGAGTTCTCCCGTAAATGTGTCCATGCCAGTCGGTGATTATATTATTGTAGATCGTGTTTATCGTTCATGCGTGGTTTTTATTGGGAGTTTTGGGACTAGTGTAGACCTCCTACTCCTCGATATGGTTGATTTCGATGTTATTTTGGGGATGGATTGGCTATCACCTTACCACGCCATATTGGACGGTCATGCCAAGACCGTGACCTTGGCTTTGTCGGGGTTGCCTTGATAGAGTAGAGAGGGACTGCTGGTCATTCTACCATTAGGGTCATTTCTTATATGAAGGCTCGTCATATGGTTGATAAATGATTTTTAGCTTATTTGGCTTATGTTCGTGATTCTAGTATTAAGGTTCCTTCTATGGATTTTGTGCCAGTTGTTCGGAAGTTTCTAGAGGTATTTCCTATAGACCTACCAGGAAATCCACCCGACAAGGATATTGAATTTTGCATTGATTTGGCTCCAGGAAGTCAACCCATTTCTATTCTGCCATATCGTATGGGCCTTCCAGAGTTGAAAGAATTAAAAGAACAGTTGCAGGACTTGCTTGATAAGGGCTTCATTAGACCTAGTGTCTCACCTTGGGGTGCGCCGATGTTGTTTGATAAGAAGAAGGATGAATTGATGAGGATGTGCATAGATTATCAATAGTTGAACAAAGTCACTATCAAAAACAAGTATGCATTGCTGAAGATTGATGATTTGTTTGATCAGCTTCAGGATGCCGAGGTATTTTCGAAGATTGATTTGAGATCTGGCTACCATCAGTTGAGGATTAGGGCATCCGATGTCGCTAAGGTAGCTTTCCGTACTTGGTACGGGCCTTATGAGTTCTTAGTGATGTCGTTCAGGTTGACCAATGCCCCAGCAGCTTTCATGGATTTTATTAACCAAGTGTTCAAGCCTTATTTGGATTCCTTCGTGATTGTTTTCACTAATGATATTTTGATCTATTCCCGCAACCGAGAGGAGCACGAGAAACATCTTCGAGTCATTCTTCAGACTCTGAGGGACAGTCAGTTGTATGCAAAGTTTTTGAAGTGTAAGTTTTAGTTGAGTTCAGTAGCATTCCTGGGTCACGTTGTATCAGCGGAGGGTATTTCGGTGGATCCTAAGAAGATTATAGCGGTCAAGGACTGGCCTAGACCTATATCAGCTACAGAGATACGAAGTTTCTTGGGTTTGGCAGGCTATTACCGTTGGTTTGTGAAGGGGTTTTCATCAATTGTAGCCCCAATAACCAGGTTGACCCAGAAGGGTACCCAGTTCAGGTGGTTGGACGAGTGTGAGGCGAGCTTTCCAAAGCTCAAGACAGCTTTGACTACAGTACCGATGTTGGTTTTGCCCACAGGTTTAGGGCCATAAACAGTATATTGTGATGCATCTGGTATTGGACTTTGTGCAGTGTTGATGTAGAATGGCAAGTTTACTGCATATGCTTTGCGACAGTTGAAGATTCACGAGAAAAATTATCCAGTTCATGATTTCGAGCTAGCAGCCATTGTTTGGAGGCATTATTTATATGTATCACGACCCTAAACCCAGACTCGATCGTGATGGCACCTCTTGTGAAGACAAGGCCAACCAACACGTACCCCAACTTAATTAACAGATATAAAGATTCATAATCAAGTCATTAATAACGATAAAACCCAAAAAAAATAGAGTGAAATATATCAACTGCAGAAAACAACTAACACAGCCCGATATCGGGGTGTCACCAGCCATGAGCATCTAACATGTGTCTAAGAGTCTGAAAGAGTTTATACAGTCTATTACAAAACTAGAAATAGAAAGTAAGATAGGAGGGAGGAACACTGGGCTACAAACGCCGAGCAGCTACCAAGTGGACTCCAAATGACCTGCTGGGTGCAATCAACCCTCACTGGCGGGACCCGAGGCTCCTGAATCTGCACATATGGTGCAGGAAGTAAAGTGAGTACGCCAACTCAGTGATTAAAAACAATAAATGAAGACTGAGCGATAAGAAAATACGAAAATCACAACAAGATGCTACATAGAGGCAGTATAAAATCAATGTAGTGCAATAAAATAATGAAACTTGTAAGAAAACAACGTCTTCCAGTGAAAACCGCGTTTAAGCATCTTTAACAGTTAAACAAGTAAATGAGAAAATAACGAGAACAGATAAACACATAAAATCAGCCCCATGGGCACAAAATATCAACAGAATCAGACCCTCGGGCAATAACATGGAACAACACCAGCCCATCGGGCTATATCACAAATCACACTGGGTACCCGCGCTCGGGTGCGTACAAACTCTGGGAGGGGAACCTTACGGCCCAAGCGCAATATTAAGCCATCTTGTGGCATAACCAATAGGCTCTCAACATCATATCAACCCATCTCATGACGTACAACTCAGGCCTTCGGCCTCATAATCATAATTAGTACAATGTTGTTGCGGCGTACAACCCGATCCCATAATAAATCACAACACAAGCCCTCGGCCCTACTCAGTCAGAAATCTCTAAAAGCCACTCAGGCACAGTAAAACATGACGCTCAGCCCAAAATATCATTTAAAGTATTAAAATAGGATAAGCATGGCTGAGTTATGAAAACAATAGAATATGGCATGACTGAGTATATATGTGAAATCAAAACAGTGAGTAAATAGTAGTAAAAATCCCCTAATGGTCCAAAACAATTGGCATGAAGCCCAAATATGGCATTCAGCCCAAAACACGATGATACCAAATAGTTTTCAATCAAATACGCGGTAAAACAGTCATTCAGGATGGAATAATAGCCTGTTTGGCCAAGATGGAAAATCTGCTTATTTTGAAAAGTACTTTTGTCAAAAGTGCTTTTTAAAAAGGTACTTTTGGTGAGAAGCAGTTTGTGTTTGGCAAATTAATTTGAAAAGTACTTTTGAGCAACAATTAGTGTTTGGCCAAGCTGTTAAAAGGTGCTTCTAAGTGTATTTTTCTCAAAAGTGCTTCTGGGGAAAAGCTACTTTTTTCTGCTTCTCAAAAATTGTTTCTGCTTCTACTCAAAAGCACTTTTTTTTCTTCAAAAAGCTTGGCCAAACACATTAACTTTGCAGAAAAAAGCACTTTAGACAAAAAAGCACTTTTGGCCAAGAAAAAAGCTTGGCCAAACAGGCTATAAGTCACAATTCCCAATGATGCACGACCCCACACTCGCCATCTAGCATGTGCGTCACCTCAACATAGCACAACGATGTGTAATCCGGGGTTTCATACCCTCAGAACAACATTTACAATCATTACTTCCCTCAATCCGGTCCAAACTGTAGCTCGCGATGCCTCTACCCCTCGAATCGGCCTCCGGATGCTCCAAATCTAGCCAAAATCAGTACATAACCATCAAAATATTCTAAGGGAACAAGGCCCAATCAAAAGTAATCAAAATACCACGCAAATCCCAAAATTAACCAAACCGACCCCCGGGCCCACGTCTCGGAATTCGATAAATTTTACATCATTAGACATCTTATCTCCCCACGAGTTCATACATATCAAAAGTACTAAAATCCGATTACAAATGACCCCTCAAACCCTTGCTCAAAGGTCTCTAATTCTCAAGCCCTAGTTTCCCCATTTTAACCCTTAATTTCCATAAATTACAACTCTAATCCATGAAATAACACCATAGAAACGAGTTTTACGTTCAAGAATCTTACCTCAACGAAGCTCCCTCAAATTCCTTCTTCAAATCTCCTAAAAGGCTCTAAAACCGACTTAAAATGGTGAAGAAATAACTCAAATTCGAGAAGGAAATATTTTATACCTTCTGCCCCAGACTTTTCGCACCTGCGGTCCATTACTCACTCCTACGCAACCGCTTCTGTGGTCCAAGAGTCTCTTCTGCAGTCGCCACTTAAATCCCAGGCGCCACATCTGTGAAGCAAATCCCGCACCTGTGCTATCGCAAGTGCGCTACATCAACCGATTCTGCAGTTCAAGCTGATGCCTTACTTTTTGCACTTTCGGTCCATTACTCACTCCAGTGCAACAACTTCTGTGGTCCAAGAGTCACTTCTGCGGTCGCCACTTAAATCCCAGGTGCCACATCTACGAAGCAAATCCCGCACCTGCGTTATCGCAGGTGCACTACCTCAACCGCTTCTGCGGTTCCAGCTGATGCCTTACTTGGCCGCATCTGCGGCTCCAAACTTGCTTCTGTTAGATCACACCTGCGGTCCCTTAGCAGCATGTGCGGTTATGACAGCAATGGAAAAAACTGCAGCTGTCAAAACCCAACACAAATCTTCCGCCAACCATCCTAAATCACCACGAGGCCCCCGAGACCTCAACCAAAAGCACCAACAAGTCCTATACCACTAATCCAAACTTATACAAATCTTCAAAACACCTCAAAATACATTGAATCAACCAAAACACATCGGATTGAAGCCTAAGGTTATCAAAATCTTCCGAATTACGCTTTTGATCAAAAAGTCTATCAAACCATGTCCGAATGACTTGAAATTTTACACACACATCCCAAATAATGCAACAGACCTAGTACAACTCTCGGAATTCCATTCCGACCCCTATATCAAAATCTCACCGACCAACAGAAAACGCCAAAATTTTAAATTCACCAATTCAAGCCTAAATCTACTATGGACCTCTAAAACACATTCCGAACGCGCTCCTAAGTCCCAAATCACCTCCTGAAGCTATCCGACCCATCGAAATTCACATCCGAGCCCTTTTACACATAAGTCAACTTCTAGTTGACTTTTCCAACTTAAGCTTATTCAAAAGAAACTAAGTGTCTCAAACCTTACCAAAACATTTCCAAACTGGAGCCAACCAACCCGATAACACGTAGTAAAGATAAATAACGCAATAAGAAGCAGAAATGGGGTAAATGGAGCGGTAACTCATGAAACGACTAGCTGGGTCGTTACATTCCCCCTCTTACACAAATGTTCGTCCTTAAATGGGTCAAGAAACATACCTGAAGCCTCAAATAGGTGAGGATATCTGCTCCGCATCTCCCGCTCGGTCTCCCAGGTAGCCTCCTCCACAGACCGACCTCTCCACTGCACTTTCATAGAAGCTATATCCTTTGATCTCAACTTTTAAACCTGACGCTCCAGGGTAGCTGCTGGCTCCACATCATAAGTCAAATCACCATCTAACTAACACATCCCGAACCTTTCTGTTAGCATAACTCTTTTGTCTCGACTGCTCTATACGAAGCCTCTCCTGAATCATCTTCACCTTGTCTAAAGCATCCTACACCACGTTTGCCCCCAATAGCCTAGCCTCGCTCGGCTCAAACCAACCAACTAGAGATCTACACCGCCTCCCATACAAAGACTAATATGGAGCCATCTGAATACTCGACTGATAAATGTTGTTATAAGCAAACTACGCGAGCAGTATAAACTGATCCCATGTCGCTCTGAAATCAGTGACACAAGCGCGCAACATCTCCACGAATATCTGAATAGTGTGCTCGGACTGCTCATTCGTCTGAAGGTGGAAAGCTGTGCTCACCTCAACCTGAGTACCCAACTCTCGTTGTACAGACCTCCAAAACTGTGAAGTAAACTGAGTGCCCCTATCTAAAATGATGGAAACCGGGACACCATGCAAATGAACAATCTCCCAAATATAAATCTCTACCAACCGCTCTGAAGAATAAGTAGTACACACAGGAATGAAATACGTGGACTTAGTCAACCGATCCACAATCACCTAAATAGCATCAAACTTCTTCAAAGTCCGTGGGAGCCCAACTAAAAAGTTCATGGTGATCCGCTCCCACTTCCACTTTGGAATATCCATCCGCTGAAGCAAGCCACTCGGTCTGATACTCATATTTCACATGCTGACAGTTGAGACACCGAGCTACAAATACCACAATGTCTTTCTTCATTCTCCTCCACCAATAATGCTATCTCATATCCTGATACATCTTCGTGGCACCCGGATGAATAGAATACCGCGAGCTATGGGCCTCCTCCAGAATCAACTCTTGAAGCCCATCCACATTAGGCACACATATTTGTCCTTGCATCCTCAACACCCTATCATCACCAATGGTCACATCTCTGGCATCATCGTGCTAACTTTGTCCTTAAGGAAAAGTAAATGAGGATCATCATAGTGGCGCTCTCTAATGCGATCATACAAGGAAGACCGAGAAATCACACAACCCAATACCCGACTGGGCTCCGAAATATTGAGCCTCACAAGCCAATTAGCCAAGGCCTGAACATCAACTGCAAAAGGTCTCTTCCCAATTGGAATATATGCCAAACTCCCCATACTCACCACCTTTTGGCTCAAAGCATTGGCTACCACATTGGCCTTCCACGGATGGTATAAAATAGTAATATCATAATCATTTAGAAACTCCAACCACCTCCGCAGCCTCAAATTGAGATCCTTTGTGCTGGAGGCTACAATGATCAGTAAACACCTTACAAGACACACCATACAAATAATGCCTCCAAATCTTCAACGCGTGCACAATGGCAGCTAACTCCAAATCATGAACAGGGTAATTATTCTCATGGGGCTTCAACTGACGAGAAGCATAAGCAATCACTCTACCATCCTGTATCAAAACACACCTAATTCCAACTCTCGAAGCATTACAATAAATGGTATAAGAACCTGAAGCTAATGGCAATACTAACATCGGAAGTGGGTCAAGGCAGTCTTGAGCTTCTGAAAGCTCTCCTCACACTCATCCGACCACAAAAATGGAGAACCCTTCTAAGTCAACTTGGTCAAGGGCGATGCGATAGACAAAAGTCCCTGAACAAACCGGCGATAATAACCTGCCAAACCAAGAAAATTACAAATCTCTGTGGCTGAGGACAGTCTGGGTCAACTCTGAACTGCCTCTATCTTCTTCGAATCAACCTGAATACCCTTACTGGACACCATGTACCCCAAGAATGCCACAGAACCGAGCCAAAACTCACACTTGAAGAACTTTGCATAAAGGCTCTCCTCTCTCAATCTCTGAACCACTACTCTCAAATGCTCCGCGTGCCCTCCTGACTACGCAAATACACCAGAATATCATCAATGAAAACTATGGCAAACGAGTCCAGATATGGCTGGAACACGCTGTTCATCATATACATGAATGTTGCTGGGGCATTGGTCAGCCCAAAAGACATCACAAGGAACTCATAATGACCGTATCTCGTCCTGAAAGTTATCTTAAGAATATCCAAGTCCCTGATCTTCAACTGGTGATAACCTGAGCGGAGATCAATCTTGGAGAACGCTATCGCTCCTTGAAGCCGATCAAACAAATCATCGATATGAGGTAAAGGATACTTGTTCTTAATTGTTACTTTGTTCAACTGCTTGTAATCAATGCACATCCTCATAGTGCCATCCTTCATCTTCACAAATGGAACTGGCACACCCCAAGGCGACACACTAGGTCGAATGAACCCCTTGTCAAGGAGTTCCTGAAGCTGCTCCTTTAACTCTTTCAACTCCGTAGGTGTCATACGATACGGTGGAATAGAAATGGACTGAGTGCCCGGCACAAGATCAATACCAAAATCAATATTCATGTCTGGTGTCATGCTCGGTAGGTCAGCAGGAAACACATCTGGAAAATCCTTCACAACTGGAACAGAATCAATATTGGGAGTCTCTACTGACATCCCTCACAGTTGCTAAGTATGAAAGAAAAGCCTTCCCAACATATGTTGGGCCTTCAAGAAAGAAATTACTAGGAACATAATCGGTCGAACCTCGCCACTCAATCCGTGGCACACCCGGCATAGCCAATGTCACTATCTTAGCATGACAATCCAAAATAGCACGACACAGAGATAGCCAATCCATGCCTAATATAACATCGAAGTCTACTATACATAACAATAATAGATCCACTGGGGTCTCCAAACCCCAATAGTCACCATACATGATCGGTACATACAGTCTATAACAACAGTATCGCCCACCCGAGTAGATACATGAACAAGGGACTCACGGGGCGTATCCAAATAACGAGCAAAGTATGATGACACATAAGAATAAGTGGAACCGGGATAAAATAACACAGAGGCATCTCTGCGGCATACTGAAATAATACATGCAATAACAGCATCGGAAGCAATAACATTAGGTCTAGCTGGAAGTGCATAAAAATGGGTCTGACCACCACTTGATTGACCTCCCCGTCTAGGGCAACCCCTAGCTGGCTGACCTCCACCCCTAGCTGGTTAGGTGGGTGGTAGTGAAGTAACTGGTGTTGAAGTTAATGGCTTACCCCTCTACTGAGATGAACCCCCAAGACGACGAGGACACTGCCTCCATATATAACCCATCTCTTTACACTCATAGCAACTCCCGGGTGTTGGAGATGGGAATTGAAGGGAACCCCTAGCACCGGAATGACTACTAGATGCACCTGGCATAGAAGAGCCCTAAACCGATGGAGTAGGGGACGAACTCTGAGCTAGAAGGGCACTAAGTGATGACTGGCCCTGGTGAGAACTGTGAGAACCATGACCTAATGACGCCCCATGATAACCTGGGCGAGCTGGCTGAGCATGCCTGAATGGACGGCCTCTGTCATGCTAAAAATAACCTCTCGAAGGAGCACCACCATAACTAATAGATCCCTGAGGCCTCTTGGCCTCCCTCTCATCTCGCTCCTGGCAACGAACTGACTCAATCTCATGAGCAATGTCAACAACCTCCTCAAAGGTAGCACCAGACGCCCTCTCTCTCGTCATAAGAATATGAAGCTGATAAGTGAGGCCATCCACAAACCTCCTAATCCTCTCTCACTCTCTGTAGGAAATAACCAAACAGCATGACGAGCCACCTACGAGAATCTCATCTCATACAGTATCACAGTAATCTCTTCCTGATGCAATAACTCGAACTTTCTATGTAGCTCCTCTCTACGAGATTGTGGCACATACTTCTCCAAAAAGAGAATGGAGTATTGCTGCCAGGTAAGGGGTGTTTCACCAACAGGCCTACGCCTCTCATATGCCTCCCACCAAGTGAAGGCAGCTCCAAAAAATTGAAATGTAGTGAAAGCGACCCCGCTAGTCTCCAAAATACCCGTTGTGCTAAGAATCCGCTGACACTTGTCCAAGAAACCACGGGCATCCTTGCCCTTTGCACCACTTAAAGTCGGAGGCTGAAGTCTACCAAACCTCTCCAACCTGCATTGCTAGTCCTCTAGCATGGTAGGATCTACATAAGTTTGAGCAGCTGCAACCGGCTGGGTTGGATGTGCCCCCGGTGTTTGAAGTCCCTACACGACCTGCTCAGGTGTGCAAGCGGCGGGAGTCTTAGTGCCTCCCCCGGCCTAAGAAGTAGCTGCGGCTGTAGTAACTAAGATGCCTAAGCTAGGCTAGTGCATTCCGATAGAATCTGAGCCAGAGACTTCTGAAGACCTGGAATCACAATGGGCACAGTTGGTTCCTGAGCTGGTGCTGCTAGAGCATCCATAACTCGGACCTGATCCTGAACTGGGGTGACTAGTGGATCTGCAGATACTACCCTAGCTGCAGTGCGGGCTAAACCTCTGCCCCTACCACGGTCTCGACCGCGTCCTTGGCCTCTAGTGGACACAGCTAGTGGTACCGGTGGTCGTCCATCCTAACTAGTCGCTCATATCCTCATTATCTGTGAGAGAATAGAATAACAGAAGTTTAGTACTGGGATCAATAGATTCGCATGACAAGAATTTCAAGAATGTTAATTTTTTCCTAAAGTTTCTGCAGCCTCTCAACGATAAATACAGACGTCTCCGTACCGATCTGCGAGACTCTACTAAACCTGCTCATGACTCGTGAGACCTATGTAATCTAGGATCTGATACCAACTTATCACGACCCTAAACCTAGACTCAGTCATGATAGTGCCTCTCGTGAACACAAGGCCAGCCATCACATACCCTAAATTAATTAACAGATATAAAGATTCATAATCAAGTCATTAATAATGATAAAACACAAAAAAAATAGAGTGAAATATACAACTGCAGAAAACAACTAACACAGCCCGATATCGGGGTGTCACCAGTCATGAGCATCTAACATGTGTATAAGAGTCTGAAAGGGTTTATACATAATATTACAAAACTAGAAATAGAAAGTAAGATAGGAGGGAGGAACACTGGGTTGCGAACGCCAAGTAGCTACCTAGTGGACTCAAAATGACCTGCTGGGTGCAATCAACCCTCACTGGCGAGTCCCGAGGCTCCTAAATCTGCACACATGGTGCAGGGAGTAAAGTGAGTACACCAACTCAGTGGGTAACAACAATAAATGAAGACTGAGCGAAAAGAAAACACAAAAATCACAACAAGATGCTACACAGATGCAGTATAAAATCAATGTAGTGCAATAAAAAAATGAAACTCATAAGAAAACACCTTGTTCTAGTGAAAACCTCTTTTAAGCATCTTTAACAGTTAAACAAGTAAATGATAAAACAGCGAGAATGGATAAACACATAAAATATGCCTCTCGGGCATAAAATATCAATAGAATCAGCCCATCGGGCAATAACATGGAATGGCATCAGCCCCTTAGGCTATATCACATATCACACTAGATACCCGCGCCCACTGCAGGTGTAAAGACTCCGGGAGGAGCCCCTTATGGCCCAAGCGCAATATTAAGCCATCTCATGGCATCATAAATAGGCTCTCTACCTCATGTCAAGCCACCTCATGGCGTACAACTCAGGCCTTCTATCTCATAATCATAACCAGTACAATACTGCTGCAGTGTACAGCACGGTCCCATAATAAACCTCACAACACAGGTCATCGGCCCTACTCAGTTAGAAATCTCCAAAAGCCACTCGGGCACAGTAAAACACGATGCTCAGCCTAAAATATCATTTAAAGTATTAAAATAGGATAACATGGCTGAGTTATGAAAATAATAGAATATGGCATGACTGAATATATACGTGAAATCAAAACAGTGAGGAAATAGCAGTAAAAATCCCCTAAAGGTGCAAAACAGTTGGCACAAAGCTCAAATATGGAATTTATCCCAAAACATGATGATATCAAATGGTTTTCAATCAAATACGCGGTAAAACAGTCATTCGGGATAGACTATGTCACAATCCCCAATGGTGCACGACCCCACACTCATCATCTAGCGTGTGTATCACCACAACATAGCATAACAATGTGTAATCCGGGGTCAAATACCCTCAGAACAATATTTACAATCATTACTCACCTCAATCCGGTACAAACTCTATCTCGCGATGCCTCTACCCCTCGAATCGGCCTCCGAATGGTCCAAATCTATCCAAAATCAGTACATAACCATCAAAATATGCTAAGGGAACAAGGCCCACTCAAAAGTAATCAAAATACCACGCAAATACCGAAATTAACCAAACCTGACCCCTAGGCCCATGTCTAAAATTCGATAAATTTTACATCATTAGACTCCTTATCTCCCCACGAGTTCATACATATCAAAAGTACTAAAATTCGATCACAAATGATCCCTCAAACCCTTGCTCAAAGGTCTTCAATTCTCAAGCCCAAGTTTCCCAATTTTTAACCCTTAAGTTCCATAAATTACAACTCTAATCCATGGAATAACACTATAGAAATGGGTTTTAGGTTCAAGAATCTTACCTCAACGAAGCTCTCTTGAATTCATTCTACAAAATCTCCCAAAAAGCTGCAAAACCGACATAAAATAGTGAAGAAATAACTCAAATTCGCGAAGGAAAGCTTTTATACCTTCTGACCTGGCTTTTTGCACCTGCGGTCCATTACTCACTCCTTTGCAACCGCTTCTGTGTTCCAAGAGCCGCTTCTGCAGTCGCCACTTAAATCCTAGACGCCGCATCTGCGAAGAAAATCCCGCACTTGTTCTATCGCAGGTGCGCTACCTCAACCACTTCTTGATTCAAGTTGATACTTACTTGGCTGCATCTGTGGGTCCAAACTCGCTTCTACAAGACCGCACCTGCGGTCGCCTAGCCACATGTGTGGTTATGACAGCAATGGGAAAACTGCAGCTATCAAAATCCAACCCAAATCTTCCGCCAACCATTCGAAATCACCCCGAGGCCCCAGGGACCTCAACCAAAAGCACCAACAAATACTATACCACTATCCAAACTCATATCAATCTTCAAAACACCTCAAACAACATCGAATCAACCAAAACCCATCGGATTCAAGCCTAAGGTTATCAAAATCTTCCGAATTACGCTTTTGATCAAACAATCTATCAAACCACGTCTGAATGACCTGAAATTTTACACACATATCCTAAATAACACAACGGACCTACTGCAACTCCCATATTTCCATTCCAACCCCTATATCAAAATCTCACCTACGAACTGGAAAACGCCAAAATTCCAATTTCGCCAATTCAAGCCTAAATCTACTACGAACCTCTAAAACACATTTCGATTATGCTAGTAAGTCCCAAGTCACATCCTGAAGCTATCTAAATCATCATAATTCACATCCGATCCCCTTTACACATAAGTCAACATCCGGTTGACTTTTTCAATTTAAGCTTACTCAAAAGAGACTAAGTGTCTCAAACCTTACCAAAACCTTTCCAAACCCAAGCCAACCAACCTGATAACACATTGTACTGATAAAAAAATCAATAAGAAGCAGAAATAGGGGAAACAGAGCGGTAACTCATGAAATGACCGGTCAGGTCGTTACAATATAGCATGTCATGTGAGGTGTTCACGGATTTGCAATAGTTGTTCAAGCAGAATGAGCTAAATTTGAGGCAGAGGAGGTGGTTAGAGCCATTGAAAGACTATGATGTCACCATCTTGTATCATATTGGGAAGGCCAATGTAGTGGCCAATGCTTTGAGTAGGAAGTCAGCAAGTATGGGCAGCCTTGTGTATATTTCGATCGGTGAGAGGTTGCTTACTTTGGATTTTCAGGATCTAGCCAATCAGCTTGTACGGTTGGATATTTTTTAGCCCAATCGTGTTCTATCTTGCACAGTCGCTCGTTCTTTATTATTTGAGCGTATCCGAGATCGGCAATATGATGATCCTCATTTGCTTATCCTTAGAGACACAGTATGGCACGGAGGTGCCAAGCAGGTTACAGTTGGAGATGATTGAGTTTTGAGGATGCAGGGTTGTATTTGTATGTCTAAGGTGGATGGACTTCGTGATTTGATTATAGAGGAGGCCCATAGTTCATGGTATTCCATTAATTCGGGTGCCGCTTAGATATATTAGGACTTGCAGCGGCATTATTGGTGGAGGAAGATGAAGAAGTATATTGTTGCATATGTAGCTTGGTGTTTGAATTGTCAGCAGGTAAAGTGCGAGCATTAGAGACCTGGTGGTTTGCTTTAGAAGATTGATATTCCTAAGTGGAAGTGGGAGCGTATCACTATGGAATTTTTTGTTGGACTCCCATGAACTCATAGGTAGTTCGATGCGGTACGGGTTATTGTTGATAGGCTGACCAAGTTAGCGCATTTCATTCCTGTGGTTGTATCCTATTCTTCATAGAGGTTAGTTGAGATCTATATCCGGGATATTGTTCGTCTTCATGCCAGTGTCCATCATTTTCGATAGAGGTACATAGTTTACCTCGCATTTCTAGAGAGTAGTTCACGTGAGTTGGGTACACAGGGCGAGCTGAGCACATCGTTTTATCCTCAAATGGACGGACAATCCAAGTGTACTATTCAGATTTTGGAGGATATGCTCCGACCATGTGTTATTGAATTTGGAGGTTCTTGGGATCAGCTCTTGCCATTGGTGGAGTTTGCCTACAACAACAGTTAGCAATCAAGCATTCACATAGCTCCCTATGAGGCATTATATGGTAGACGGTATCGATCGCCGGTTGGGTGGTACAAGCCGGGAGAGGCTCGGTTGTTGGGTACGGATTTAGTCCAGGATGCCTTGGACAAGGTTAAGATCATTCAGGATAGGCTTCGTGCAACTCAGTCCAAGCAAAAGAGTTATGCTGACTGTAAGGTTCGTGATGTGGCATTCATGATCACAGGGCGAGTGTTGCTTCGGGTGTCTCCTATGAAGGGCATGATGAGATTTGGGAAGAAGGGCACGCTAAGCCCTAGGTTCGTCGGTCCTTTTGAGATTCTTAATCTAGTTGGAGAGGTGGCCTACAAACTTATGTTGCCACCGAGTTTTTCAGCTGTGCATCCAGTGTTTCACGTGTCCATGCTTCGGAAGAATCATGACGATCCATCCCACGTGTTAGACTTTAAAATTGTCCAGTTGGACAAGGACTTGACCTATAAGGAGGAGCCGATAGTAGGTTCGTCAATTGATATCAAAGAGTTTCCCTTCAGTTCGTGTGCGATGGAGAGGTCAGCCTGTTAAGGCAGCAACTTGGGAGTCTGAGTTCGATATGCGGAGCCGATATCCCCATCTTTTCACCAACTCAGGTACTTTTCTATGTCCATTCGATGATGAATGGTTGTTTTAGAGGTGGAGAATGTGATGACCCAAAAGGTCATCTCTTATTTTAGAAGTCAAATCTATGTTCTGAGGCTTTAAAACCCTCCTTATATTTTACCTCGATTTACGTAAGCAGTCTGAGCACGTTTCCAAAAAGCCTTTATGTGAAACCGTGATTTGACAGTCCTGTAGGGTCCGTAGTAAAATATGAGACTTGGATGTATGCCTGGAATCAAATTCCGAGCTCCCTAGCTCAAGAAAAGAATTTTTAAAGAAAAATGTTTGCTGCAAAATATGAAGGCTTTGGGAAATGAAATGGTGTGTGTTCTTGTGGTATCGGGCCCGTATTTTGGTTCTGGAGCCTGATGCAGGTTTTAAATAATAATTATGTCAAATTTATAAAATTTGGTAAGAATCGAAGTTGATTTGGTATGAATCACACCCTCGGTTGTGGAAGTAACTTTAGGTGTTCTTGAGAATTTCATTGATTTTGGGGCTAAATTCAAAGTTGTTGATGTTAATTTGATGATTTGATCGCACGTGCAAGTCTTTATGATGTTTTTAGACTTGCGTGCATGTTTGGTTTGGAGCCCCGAGGGCTCGAGGGAGTTTTGGATTGGCCCCGGAGTGTTTTGAACTTTGGAAAAACTGCTAGTGTGTTGCAGGTCTGCAGGCTATGTAATTGCTAAAGCTAGCTTGCAAAAGTGATCCTGTAATAGCGAAGGACCATCACAATTGCAAAGACTGGGCTGGGCAGGGGACCTTCGCAAATGCGAAGTTCTTCGTTACAAATGCGAGATCCACAATAGCCGCAATTGCGAACAATGTTCGCATTTACGAAGAGAGCAGGGCAGGCCTACCTTTGCATTTGCAATGCCTGGGCCACATTTGCGAGCTCGCATTTACGAACCTGTCATCCCAAATGCGATAATTGCGCCTGTGTAAATTTTAACTTAGATGGGATTTTCTTCATTTTTCAAATTCTCTCAAACCCTAAGCTCTTTTAGGAGATTTTCCAAAGAAAGGTTCTTCACCAAATCATAGGTAAACAACTTTTAACTCATTTCTTTCAATCTACTTCATCTTTTTACAAGATTTTATCACAAAATCTAGGAATTTTCATGGAATTTGGGTGCTTTTGGGTTAAAATTGAGAATTTCAAAATCTGGGGATTTAGACCTCAATTAAGGTTGGATTCCAAAACCAATTGTATATTCGGGCTCGGGGGTGACTGGGTAATCGGGTTTTGGTCAGAACTTCGGATTTTGACAAAGCGGGCCCGGGGTTGATTTTTGGGGATTTGGGGAAAATGTTAGGAAAACTATAGTTAAGCATTGGGTGTTAGTTCTTTAGTATTTATTGATGTTATTAATCTAATTATGATTAGATACAAGTGAATTGGAGGTGAAATCAAGAGGGAAAGCGATAGTTGAGTCTTGATTCGTGGCCGTGGAATCAAGGTAAGTGTTTGATCTAACCTTGACTTGAGGGAATAGGAATCCCCGACTTATTTTCTATGTGAAATTCCATGTGTGTGGCGTATAGGTGTGGTGATGAGTACCTATGTGCCACCAAAATTACCATGTTTAGTTGTTTCCCTTCCCTGTTTCCTATTATACTATTCCCCGTCTTAATTGCTACCTGCTTATAGTTATTTCCCAGCCTAAATTGCTGCTCAATTATAAATGCTTCCTTGTTCATAACTGCTCCCATGCCTTATTTGCTACTTGTTCATAAATGCTTCCCTGCCTAATTGCCTTATATTAATCGTTGCTCTACTTATTGAAGTATTCAATTGTTTCCTGGTTACGTTTTATTATTCTGTTGGTCTTTATTGGTTTATGGGTGCCTCGTGCTACACCCTGGTTGGTCTCGCTAGATAGTTTACACTGGTGAAGTTGTTTAATTGTAGTGATATTTTGTTGCGTGAATTGAGGTATAAGAACATTGGAGGATTTGGCTTAGTCCGTGAAACACTTTCCTTTAATTTTGTGATTTGTGTTGATATGTAAATTGGGATTAGGTTGCACGCCGCAACAGCATTATATGATGGGATCGGATTGCACGCCGCAACAAGGAGTAATAAGGGTGGATAGATGGGATCTGGTTGCGCGCCGCAACAGGAGGAATAAGGATGGCATGTGTTGAGAAGTAATAAGGGTGGACAGGTGGGATCGGGTTGCACGTCGTAACAAGGAGAACTAAAATAAAGTATCGATACTGTTGTTGATGTTTATATGATTGGATCGGGATGCACGCCGTATCAGTTGTTGTTATATGTTCATATTTGTTGAGATCCAGTATTGTGTTGTTCAAACACCCTTAAGGATTGGTTATAGCTTAATACTGGTAGAACAGTTGGATTCTGGATTTATTTAATGTCAGTTATTGTTCATTTACATTTTGTATCTCTTTTCCATTTAGTATAAACTATTACATGTTGTATATGTTGTATGCCCCGTCGTAGCCTTATCACTACTTCATCGAGGTTAGGCTCGGCACTTACCAGTACATGGGGTCGTTTGTTATTGATACTGCACTCTACACTTCCTGTGTAGATTTTGGAGCTAGTGGCTAATTAGAGTTCGAGGGTGATGCCTTCAATTCAGGAGACCCAAGGTTGTTCTGCAGACGTCCGTAGGGCCTGGAGTTCCTTTCTACCTTTACTGTATTGTGTTTTTTTTTACGTTTCCTCTGAAACAGATGTATATTTTTCTTTTAGACCATTACGTGTAGTAATCATAGACAGTTCGTGAGTTGTGACTTCAGTTCTGGGTAGATTTTATTCGAATTTCGTCATTGTTCAAGTTAATCTTTTAAATTGTTTCTTCTGCATTTATTTATGTTGATTCCTCATGTTAAGTCATATATATCTGAAAGATAAAGGGAAAAGGTGTTATAAACTGTGACGTTGGCTTGCCTAGCGAGTTTAATGTTAGGTGCGATCACGGCCCCAAAAGTGGGAAATTCGGGTCGTGACAACAACAAATCACATAGAGTATGACTCACACAAGAAGCCACAATCATTTCAATACCAAGATAACAACGAATAATCAAATACAATCAAAATGCGGATGAATGATTGAAGGAAAAACAATAACCGTTCAAATCAACAAGTTGTTCCAACATAGAATGTATAACAAGAATCACAACCGTGTTACCATCACGAAATCATATTTCACAAGTCATAATCACAATCTTTCCCTATAC
Organism: Nicotiana glauca; assembly: GCA_026770625.1. Taxonomy (NCBI): domain Eukaryota; kingdom Viridiplantae; phylum Streptophyta; class Magnoliopsida; order Solanales; family Solanaceae; genus Nicotiana; species Nicotiana glauca. Next base: position 77,930 of record MU674407.1, read on the forward strand.
TGCCGAGTGAGCCTTGCATTTAAATAGTTTTGAAAATATATTTTTCCCAAAATAGCTACAGGCACTTTAACCCACCTTATGTTGCCGTGTGGCTTCAATTTATTCCCTCACTAGTGATACACACATAAATCCTATGCTATGCCGCCGTATGCACATGAACCCTTATTCTTAAGGAACGCTTAAGCTGGAATAACTGTGATAACCACATCTAGGGCTTATTGTGGGCAATTGTCGTTGTAATGTAAAGCACATGTGCGTTGTTGGATGTGAAGGAAAATAGTTGTGATGACCTGGCCCGTCGTCTCATGTGTTACTGTCCCGTTTTTCCCATTTATTACTTTTTAATATTTCATTATCGGCATGTGGTGTGTGAGAGTTGATTGGGATTGGTTTTGATAAGAAATGAGGCACTTAGTCTCCTTAAGGAAAGCTTAAGTTGGAAAAGTCAGTCGGATGTTGACTATAGAGTTAGAGGGCTCGGATGTGATTTATGGTGATTCGGTTAGCTTCGGGGATGATTTTTGACTTAGGAGTGCGATCGGAATTGATTTTGAAGGTCCGGTGTAGAATTAGGCTTGTATTGGCGAAGTTAGAATTTTGGCGAATTCCGGTTGATAGGTGAGATTTTGATCCGAGAGTCAGCATGGAATTCTGAGAGTTGTTGTAGCTTCGTTGGGTGATTTTGGAGATGTGTGCAAATTTTTAGGTCATTCGGACATCGTTTGATTGGGTTTTTGATCGAATGCGCATTTCGGAAGTTTTGAAGAAACTTAGGCTCGAATCCGATATGAATTGATGATTTTAGTGTTGTTTGATGTGTTTTGAGGATTGTAACAAGTTCTTATGATATTTTGGGATATGTTGGTGCTTTTGGGTGAGGTCCCAGGGGCCTCGAGTGAGTTTCGGATGGTCAAACGGACCAATACTAGCTTGTTAAAGTTGCAGATTTTCCAGCTGAAGGGTTGTAGGTTTTTGCCCATCGCGTTCGCATGAAGGGAGTCACGAATGCGTAGAAGGAATTTGAGGGCCAGGATTTTTGTTCTTTACGTCCGCGTTTGAGGCTTCGCGATCGCGTACAGTAAAATGGCCAAGCATCGCGTTCGCGTGAGATTACTCGCATTCGCGTATAAGGACTAGGGTTCAGAGGCGAAGTGTTCTTCGCGTTCGCGATAATAGTTACGCATTCGCGTAGGTTAGGGGCTCAGACCTTCGTGTTCGCGTGGGTTCAACCGCGTTTGCGAAGGGTAATTTTGGGAAGTGGCTTTTTTGTTCATCGCGAATGCGAGAGGTCCCTCGCGTTCGCATAAAAGGAAATAGCTGGGCAGAAAGTGTTTTTATTAAACATTTCATCCGCGACTTGGGGGTTATTTTCCTCCATTGTTGAGCATCTTGGGAGCTTTTAGGAGCCATTGAAGAGGGTTTTAACTGGTAATCAATTGGCGGTAAGTCCCATGGCCTAGAAACATCATCTAATTATGATTTCAACATTTAAATTCATGGAAATTTGGCTAAAAAGTGAAGAACTAGGGCTTGGGTTTTTGAATGAAAATTTGTGATTTGAAGGGACAAATGGACTCCGATTCTTGTGAATTTGATATGTACGGACTCGTGGCGAGACGAGGAATCTGGTAATGTAAGTTTTATAATTTTTCGAGAAGTGGGCACGGGGCTCGAGTTTTGCTAGTTTCGAGATTCTTGATATTTTTCGATTGTTTTCGATTAGGTATTGTTCCCTTAGCATATTGTAATGTATTCACTCTGATTTTGGTTAGATTCGATGCACGTGGAGGCCAATTTGAGGGTCAAAGGCATCACGAGCGAGGAATTTCACCGGTTCGAGGTGAGTAATACTTGTAAATGATATCCTGAGGGTTTGAAACCCCGGATTTGCACATCATAGTGCTATATTGTGGTGACTTGCATTCCAGGTATGAGCGTGGGATAGAGCACCATTGGGGATTGTGACTTGGTCCGTCCTGGTTGTTTATTTTACTGCGTTATTGACTTAAACCTACTTGATCCTATCATGATTTGGGCTGATTGCCATGTTTTGGGCTTCGTGCCTATTATTTGAATCCTTCAGGGATTGATATCACTATTTTTGCATTACTTTGCATATTATTTGATCTTGGTCCAAGGTTTTAAATACTGTTTTGCAAACTCAACCATCTTTTCTAAGATTTGAAAACTTAAATGATATTTTACTGATGTTTTGAGCTCAGAACTGCTATTTTACTATTGCCCAGGTGTCTATTTGGACTGAGCATGGATCAGGCTGCGCACCGCAGCAGTGTTATGTGTGCATTTCTAGACTGAGGATGGATCGGGCTGCGAGCCGCAGCGGTGTGATATTGATATTGCGCTTGGGTTGTAGGAGCCCCTCTGAAGTCTAAACCCCCACAGTGAGTGCGGGTACCCAAATGGATCGGGCTGCGCGTTGCAGCGGTCATGTGTATTACATTGCATTCATGCATTGGTTCTTGTTTGTGCTACGTGGCATGACATTCAGCACTCTCATATCATTGGCATTCATGCTATTTCTTGCATTTTAACCAGATACCCTGGTGTTATTTATAATGGAGTGCTGTGCCCGAGGGGCTGACTTATGTGCGGACTTGCACTATCTGATTATGCATTCAATTGCTTGACTATTGGGAAAAGGATATTTTCAAAAGAGGTTTTTAACTGAGCCAGATATTTTCTAAAGTATTTTCGTGAAATTACTATTTTCTCAAGGGTCGTACTGTCCTATATAGCATGATGGAGTGTTTTACGTGTTTTCTTACCTCTCGGTTATTATTTACTCTTATTACTCATTGAGTTGGAGTACTCACTTTACTCCCTGCACCTCGTATGCAGTTGCAGGTATTGTTCAGTGAGTAGCAGGTTTTGAGCTGATTGAAGGTATCACTATTGTAGCGGAGTAAGGTGACCGCCAGCGTCCGTGGCACCTGATTTTTTTCCTTCTTTGATTTTAAATTTGATTCATGTAAATTATAGACTCTGTAGTTGTGTTCAGGCTTCTTTAGATTCTCGTGACTTGTGACACCCCGATCGGGTTGTGTTGGGTGGTAAATGTCGGCTATTAATGCCATTAAGTCGTATTATTCATTCATTTATGTTTATTAATTGTTAAAAGGGGCATTGTTATTCTGTTGGCTAGCCTTGTCTTCACAAGAGGTGCCATCATGACCGGGTTGGGGAATTGGGTCGTGACAAGTTGGTATCAGAGCCTAGGTTACTAGGTCTCACGAGTCATGAGCAGGTTTAGTAGAGTCTCACGGATCTGTACGGAGACGTCTGTATTTATCCTTGAGAGGCTACAGAACCTTTAGGAAAAACTTCACTTTCTTGTAATTCTTATCGTGCGTACTTGATTCAGCTTGTGGTATAACTCTTGAAATTCCTTCCACACATCTGTATGCGCACGTGAGCGCTCAGTATTGTATGTGCCTTGATGGCTTATGATTCCCCGATCAAGGGGCGAGGTGGGATCCCGTGAGTTCGATGTTGGGCCAGTCTGGAGGACTTGAAGTCGGATCTTGCCTATGGCTTGAGCACTGAGGTGCTGATCGTGTGAGCAAGTGTTTTGAACTTATATGTTCGATATTGTCCCTATTAGCCGGAATGGCGGTTGGATATCCATGTGATGAGTATGTTGGTACTGCGAGATGTATCTATGTGACTTGGTAGCGACGAAGAAGTCTGATAGATAGTAGGTGAACTGTTAAGTGTTCGATTCCTATTGTGATTTGATATGTGGCTCGTGTTATGGGCGCATGACGAATATTTTTGTGCCTCCTAGTTGGGGAGTGTAGTGCATTTCATGAGGTACCTGAGTTCAGACCCAGGAAGGCTAAAATGACTGTGTAACGTGTATGATGGTGGAAGGTGTGATGAAATATCGAATTGAGGCGAAGCAGGTGGGTTATCTCCTGCGAAGAGTTCTTAAGTGGTATGACCCTTGGGGTATGTTAGAAGATCTCATGTGTAATTGAAGAGTACGTGTTGAAATTTGATAAATTCGGGTCGCTCAAGAGAGTGGACTCAGCTGATGTGGGGATGAATGCGAGGTTTGTAGAGGATTTGTGTTTTCATAAACTAGTAGATGATTTGAGTTTAATCTCACTATAATATTGTGGCATCATTAGAGTAAAAGTATTATGGGTTATTAAATATGTCCTAATAGATGGCTTCGAGCCAAGTTGGGGAGGTTGCTGTTGATTAGCTAATCGCACGGTTATGTGCTATATTGTTTCCGTTTCGAGGTATGCCAGCAGATTAGTCCTGGTTGCAAAAAATGAGCAAAGGATGGCACGAGTGAAGCAAAATTTTAATAAAGGTTACATGGTGCTTCGTAAGTGTGAGAAAATACTAGGATGTCTTGAGCTGTTGTTGATAAAGAATGCTCAATGTATAGAGAAGGAAGATGGTTGTTTGTATTGGTATGAGATCATGTTCTGCGGTGTCAGAGTGCTAATAAGGCACGAGTAGTTCGGTTCGTTAAGTCAGATAATTTACAGTTGTGTAAGAGTGAGTGACTCTCGAGAATAGTTTTATTGTCTTCAAGATTTGGCATGTAATAACCAGGTTCTTAAGGTTGGGTATGTGGCTAGGGAGTGTGTTTTCATTAGTAAAGGATCAAGACTTGTGGTATTTTATGTTAATTATGGGATTCTATGTATCAGTATCTGGAAAGTAATGGTAACGAATTTCAGATTCGCAGGAAGTTCTTCAAGAAAAGTATTCTAGAACGTGGTATTTCTGGGAAGCATTGGGAGAGTATTCGGTGGCCTATGGGGCTTAGAGTGTGGTCTTATGTTCGAATCTCCTGTGATGAGCCTGGATTGAGGCATTGTGATGCTACAGTGAGGGAGAAATATCAAGTGGATGATGAATAAAAAGAGAAATTTGATAGACGGAATAGCTTGATAATAGACCGAATCGGTATGGTAAGGGTATGATTAATTCCTTGTATGTGTTCGAGGTAATGAGTTCGTACAGGTATTTTGCAGCAAAGCTCTTGAGTTTTGACAGCTTGTTTAGCTTGGCCAAGTTAGAAGGATTCAGTCATGACAGTTTAGCTTGTACAAATAGAATTGGGAGAGAGAGTTCTTGATGAGTTTTACCGTTGTTTAGAGAAATATATATTGCATATGGGCATGCGAAGCATGGAATGTCTAATGATTCTTCTTCTAGATGGGATTGACGAAAGGTCTTGGCTGGATGAGTTACAGTTCAGTTTTGAAAAGAAGTTCATAAAATTCTTAGGCAATGGGTAGCCTCAGGTAATCAAGGAAATGGTACTGCTAATTGGAAGTGATTTGATGAAGGTATATGTTTCAGAAAAAGGGCAATGTGATTAAGTTGATGGCACTTCGATAGTGTTGCGGCATTTTCTTGATAGATCGACTGTTGAGATCTGAGTTTGTTTGGTGGCACAGGGGGAATTTCAGAATATCTTTTGTGGAATGATTAGGTACTCGAGCTGTAATATGTATTTATACTGCAGAATTTGGGATCAGGTATAGTAATTTATATGTTATGTGGAGCTGGAGACTGGGGGTTCTCATGTTCAGGCTATATAGTGGTTGTGAATAATGTGTATTGGTATCGTTTAGCAGTTATTGGGGTTTGGAGACCCGAGTGGACCTTTCTTTGCTTGGTATATTAGATTGTGTATATGATGTTGAGCTGTAGACTGGTTGTCGCAATGTGGGTTATTCTAGACTATTGTGCTATGGGCTATGTCGGAAAAGGCCACAGGTTGCGTGGTGAGGTGCATCGGACTATGTTCTAGCTGAATGGTTGTGTTCCAAAGACCAGCGGACGGCTGGGAAGGATTGCTTTCCTTAATTGGGCCTTTGTGGCGGATGTCAGTGTAGAGGTTTCTACCATTGATTCGATTCTGGCGGATGTCAGTATAGAGGTTTCTACCATTGATTCGATTCTGGTATTGAGGGACTTTTCGGATGTGTTCCTTGTGGTTGGGCATGTCGCCGAGTGAGACTGTGGATTTCAGTATTTATTTGGTGCTGGCCACCGTATCGTACGGCTCCGGCATGAGTTATAGTAGTGGAAGAAGCAGCTTCAGGCTTCTTGGTAATGAGTTTGTTAGTAAGCTGATTGGATACGTGTTTAGCTTGAGTTGGCTTCGTTAGTCCCGAATTGTATTGATGAAGGATAGGTTGATTCGATCGTTATTGAACCTGCTAGTGATCTGGGGAGATCTATGAGTTGTTTTTCTGTGCTGTGAGGCGTTATGAATTTCGGACTGTGGGCACATATATTGCGGTTCTATCGAGATTCATAGTGGAAGATGAGTTTTGTAGCTTACAACGCTATAAGTAGATATCATTATGCACTCAGTATGCTTACGACTGACGCTCGAGATTTTATCATAATGAGCAAATTTGGCTCGATGTGCATCTCCCTATGTGAGATATTTGTGTGGATCGGGTGGCACTCCGCCACAGGTATGTTATCTGGATCGGGTTTCATACCACAACAGTGTGATGTTGAGAATAGTTTTCCATATGTTACTTGGTATGTCTTGCTTCCTGGTTTCTGAGGAAAGTCCGTATTGGGTGTTGCTCGGCGAATGGCACATCGGTTGTGTCCTTTTAGGATTGAATGGTGTATATTACTTGCTTCACCGTGTGTGTGGTGGATTGCTTGGTTTCAGACATCAATCTGTGCGTGGCTGTCTATTTTGAGCATGGTGACTTGAGGTGCTTCATGTGTAACAGTGTTTGGATAAGATCGCACATTGTAGCGAGGCCACATGGAGATTAGACCCTTCGGGGTAGATTCAGGTACTCTATTTCTATGATGTGAGACGGGGTCTCGGCTTTGTGTTATAATGGTACTGTTGAGCTTGGGGTACAGCTCTTTCGTTTGAGTCATTTGTCATGATTTGAGTATGTTCAGACCGCCCATCATTGGTGCGTAGATTATGCAAGTTGTGGCTTAGGCCTGTGATGAGGTGTCATATCACCAGAGTGGTGCGTTGAATTCGAGGTGATCGTTTGAGTCATTAATGAATGCGAACAGATGTGATTTCAGCTGATTAGAGGGTTTATATCGAGGTTTGGCCCGGAAATCTGTTGTGGTATTAGTCAACAAGGAAGTGGCTTCATGTATGGGTGACCTGAGGAATGGTTACGGTTTATCGCGTGTTTTATTTATCGTTGGCAGTATATGAAAGTGTTGGAATAGGACTTTAGCTAATAAGAGGTTCCTATCGGCTATTGAGTATTGTGGGCAACTGCTGTGAATAGTGACAATCGTTTCGAGTGTTGGATTATGTGATATATTGCATGATTTCACCTGAGGTTGCAGGCATGATTTATTACAGCTGGTTCGAGTTTATTCTGAATATTGACGTGAGGTTCTGATTTTAAGTATGATTTCAGAAAGTGAAATGTGGTTCTACGGTCCTAGATGGACAGCGAAATTTTAGCGGAGTTGTATTATCGGACCTAGGTAAGATAGGGTGACGTGGGATCACCCCAGATATATGCTTGGTAAGGTCATTCAGCTATTGGTTGGCTGCTAGGACAACTTTGGGTACACTCGAGGATGAGCGTTTGTTTAAGTTGGCGAGGATGTGATCACCTGACCCGTCGTCTCATGTGTTACTGTCCCATTTTTTCCCCGTTTATTGCTTCTTAATATTTCATTATCGGTATGTGGTGCGTAAGAGTTGATTGGGATTGGTTTTGATAAGAAATAAGGCACTTAGTCTCCGTAAGGAAAGCTTAAGTTGGAAAAGTCAACCGGATGTCGACTATTAAGTTAGAGGGCTCGGATGTGATTTCCGGTGATTTGGTTAGCTTCGGGGGATGATTTGTGACTTAGGAGTGCCATCGGAATTGATTTTAGAGGTCCGGTGTAGAATTAGGCTTGAATTGGCGAAGTTAGAATTTTGGCGAATTCCGGTTAATAGGTGAGATTTTGATCCGAGGGTCGGAATGGAATTCTGAGAGTTGCTATAGCTTCGTTGGGTGATTTTGGAGATGTGTGGAAATTTTCAGGTCATTCGGACATCGTTTGGTTGGGTTTTTGATCGAATGTGCATTTTGGAAGTTTTGAAGAAACTTAGGCTCGAATCCGATGTGAATTGATGATTTTAGTGTTGTTTGATATGTTTTGAGGATTGAAACAAGTTCTTATGATGTTTTGGGATATTTTGGTGCTTTTGGGTGAGGTCCCGGGGGCCTCGGGTGAGTTTCGGATGGTCAAACGGACCAATACTAGCTTGTTAAAGTTGCAGATTTTCCAGCTGAAGTGTTGCAGATTTTTGCCTATCGCATTCGCATGATGGGAGTCGCGAACGTGTAGAAGGAATTTGAGGGCCAGGATTTTTGTTCTTCGTGTCCGTTTTTGAGGCTTCGCGATCGCGTACAGTAAAATGGCCAAGCATCGCGTTCGCGTGAGGTTACTCGCATTTGCGTATAAGGACTGGGGTTCAGAGGCGAAGTGTTCTTCGCGTTCGCGATAATAGTTACGCGTTCGCGTAGGTTAGGGGCTCAGACCTTCGCATTCGCGTGGGTTCAACCGCGTTCGCGAAGGGTAATTTTGGGAAGTGGCATTTTTGTTCATCCCGAACGCAAGAGGTCCCTCGCGTTCGCATAGAAGGAAATAGCTGGGCAGAAAGGGTTTTTATTAAACATTTCATCCGCGACTTGGGGGTTATTTTCCTCCATTGTGGAGAATCTTGGAAGCTTTTGGGAGCCATTGAAGAGGGTTTTGACTGGGAATCAATTAGAGGTAAGTCCCATGGCCTAGAAACACCATCTAATTATGATTTCAACATTTAAATTCATAGAAATTTGGCTAAAAAGTGAAGAACTAGGGCTTGGGTTTTTGAATGAAAATTTGTGATTTGAAGAGTCAAATAGACTCCGATTCTTGTGAATTTGATATGTAAGGACTCGTGGCGAGACGAGGAATCTGGTAATGTAAGATTTATAATTTTTTGAGAAGTGGACCCGGAGCTCGAGTTTTGCTAGTTTCGAGATTCTTGATATTTTTTGATTGTTTCGATTGGGTATTGTTCCCTTAGCACATTGCAATGTATTCGCTCTGATTTTGGTTAGATTCGACGCGCGTGGAGGCCAATTTGAGGGGCAAAGGCATTGCGAGCGAGGAATTTCACCGGTTCGAGGTGAGTAATACTTGTAAATGATATCCTGAGGGTTTAAAACCCCGGATTTGCACATCATAGTGTTGTATTGTGGTAACTTCCATGCCAGGTATGAGCGTGGGGTAGAGCACCATTGGGAATTGTGACATGGTCCGTCCCGGTTGTTGATTTTACTGCGTGATTGACTGAAACCAACTTGATCCTATTATGATTTGGGTTGATTGCCATGTTTTGGGCTTCGTGCCGATTATTTGAATCCTTCAGGGAATGATATCACAATTTTTGCATTACTTTGCATATTATTTGATCTCGGTCCAACGTTTTAAATACTGTTTTGCAAACTCAGCCATCTTTTCTAAGATTTGAAAATTTAAATGATATTTTACTGATTTTTTGAGCTGAGAACTGCTATTTTACTATTGCCCAGGGGGCTTATGTGCATTTCTGGACTGAGCATGGATCGGGTTGCGCACCGCAGCAGTGTTATGTGTGCATTTCTGGACTGAGGATGGATCGGGCTGCACGTCGCAGCGGTGTGATATTGATATTGCGCTTGGGCTGTAGGAGCCCCTCCGGAGTCTGAACCCCCACAGTGAGCGCGGGTACCCAAATGGAGCGGGTTGCGCGCTGCAGCGGTCATGTGCATTGCATTGCATTCATGCATTGGTTCTTGTTTGTGCTACGTGGCATGACATTCAGCACTCTCATATCATTGGCATTCATTCTATTTCTTGCACTGTTACCAGATACCCTGGTGTTATTTGTAATGGAGTGTTGGGCCCGAGGGGCTGACTTATGTGCGGACTTGCACTATCTGATTATGCATTCAATTGCTTGACTGTGGGCAAAAGGATATTTTCAAAAGAGGTTTTTAACTGAGCCAGATATTTTCTAAAGGATTTTCATGAAATTACTGTTTTATCAAGGGTCGTACTGTCCTATATAGCATGATGGAGTGCTTTACGTGTTTTCTTACCTCTCATTTATTATTTACACTTATTACTCATTGAGTTGGAGTACTCACTTTACTTCCTACACCTCGTGTGCAGTTGCAGGTATTCTTCACCCGGTAGCGGGTTTTGAGTTGATTGAAGGTATCACTATTGTAGCGGAGTAAGGTGACCGCCAGCGTCCGCGACACCTGATTTTTTTCCTTCTTTGATTTTAAATTTGATTCATGTAAATTATAGACTCTGTAGATCTATTCAGGCTTCTTTAGATGATCGTGACTTGTGACACCCCGGTCGGGTTGTGTTGGGTGGTAAATGTCGGCTATTAATGTCATTAAGTCGTATTATTCATTCATTTATGTTTATTAATTGTTAAAAGGGACATTGTTGTTCTGTTGGCTGGTTTTGTCTTTACGAGCGGCGCCATCACGACCGGGTTGGGGAATTGGGTCGTGACACTTAAATTCTTAAGATGGTAAAAAGATAACCTTCTTTTCTTGTGAAAGAAAAAAAAATTATATTTATACAATAAAGAAAATCTCATAAACTTTCTCATATTATACGTATAATTTAAAACATATTCGAAAATAGTAATATTAATAACTATATAAAATTATTAATTTTTTCAAACCATTTTTTTTTTACAAAAATGTTCCACTCAAAATACCAGATCAAATAAATATATAACGATATCAAGGTTGTTAGTAGACGAGGTTTACAAGCCTTAATAGGATTAGTATAGTAAGGTTAGCCCGGTTTGTGTTATATGGGTAACAATATCTGTGCTATTGTCCCCCTTATTTGTACTTTTTCCTGATAGTTGTATTTTTCTTTTCTGTTTTTAATAAAAAAACTAGCCCTAGGCACTTGTCTAATGGATTGCCAAAAAAAACAGTCACAAACCACCAAATGAAACATTAAAGCCTAAAACGACCGATCGAATCGTTATATGTTTCCACATGGCTTGAGCAGTAAAATACCGCTCACATTCATGGATGAGATCATCAACAACTGAACTTAAAATAATTTTATGTTTAGTGAAATCTTTCTTTTTCCAAATAGTATAAGTTTTTAGATCCCTTGTGAGTTGGGCAGTGTTACCTAGGGGTGCTTATCGGACGGATAATTATGCGTTATAGTTCGGCTTATCGGTAATCAGATTATAAATATAGTAATTTGCTAGCCATCCAATAAGATAACGGACGGATTAGTATCAGATTAACGATTATCATGCAGTTATCAGTCGATTTATCAGCTAAATCAAATAGAACTTTTTTGAACAATCCTAGTCTTGTGAATACCAAACGGCCAAACCTAATAAAGTGACTCGAATCCCTCATTAAAATATAAGTTCCATCCTATTTTTGTTTATCAGGCTTTTTAACATTTGTTGTTACATGATAAAATCTGTTAACACTTTGTAGTTTCTATTGCACTTATTATAAGTATTTTTTTGGTTGCATAGCTATCATGTTTCATGTCAAAAAAGGAAATACTTAAAACTGATCAAACTGACTGAAAACTTATATATATAATCGGAATCCCCTACACCTAAAAAACTTGGTTGAAAACTTAAAGTCGTTTTTAGATTTATTTTTTGATAATACTCATATAACTTCTGTTATACCATTTCTAAGTAGAATTCATAGAGGTCATGACTTTCTCTAGGAGAAATCCACATAAGGAATATACACATATTGCTATGCATAAGGAGGTAAAATTTCATTTATGCAGTTGAGAGATACTTTTAGAGAAAGTAGGCAAACAAAGTAGGGATTTAGCCATTTAGGGTTTCAATGATACTTTATATATTTCGGGGTAAAAGTATAAATATAAAAATCTTAATAGGTTAAAGGTTTATTTGATAAGAAAATTGAGTAATCCACCCCTAAACCGTTAATCCATTAATTATAAAATCTTAATATGTTCACCAACTTTTATCCCGATAACTCGATACCAATAAGCCATCGATTTGGTTAACGTTATGGTTCGATTTTGAACAACCTTAGTGTCACGACCTCAATCTCCCTCTGTAAGATATCGTGATGATACATAGTCTCTAAGACAAGGTAATCCTAACATATATGAAAAATTAACGAAAATAATAATGAACTTCCAATTAAACCAACAACTATCATAAAAAGGACTCCACAATACAACTGAAATCAATACCCAAAATCTGATGAGAACGAGTCATAAGCTCTAAACGAGTATACTGGAACATCCCTAATACATCAGTATCTATAATAGGAGTATGCAATAGAAACTAAGATAGAGGGTGACTCTGAGGCCTACGAACGCCGGCAGGCATACCTTGAAGTCTCTGATCCAAGCTTGACTCACGGATGCCTAGGCTGGTATGAAGTACCTGGATCTGCACAAAAAGATGTGTAGAAGCGTAGTATGAGTACACCACAATGGTGCCCAGTAAGTATCAAGTCTAACCCCGGTAGAGTAGTGACGAGGTCAAGTCAAATCACCTACTGGAATAAATAAAGAAGTTGAACATGTACGATATAATATAATAATGAAATCAAGGAATGAACAATGAAGAAATACCACATGATAAGCTACACCGAAAGTTAAGGCAAAAAAGGCATCAAGGGAGGAAACACATAATAAAACACGAAGGAAACGATGCAAACAAAACTCAAGTGAAGTAAATGAAAGATAACAACAAGAATCATATCTGGGGTACCGTCTCGTATCTGTTTTCACTATCACAATCACGATCTTTCTTCATCTCGGGAGCCTTACAATTGTTTTTTAAAATCATTTTCCCGAAATAGCTACACGCATTTTATCCCATCTTATCACACCTCATGGCTTCAAGTAGTTTTCCTACTAGAAACACGTGTATCAAGCTCACCTTATCTAACCACATACGTATCAACCCCTATCCTTATACTACCGCATGCGTATCAATATCACAACAAATCACACCTCGCACCTCATATGCCAAAAAACCACAACTTTCTAAAAGAATTAAAAATAATAGTGTTTCCACAATAAATAGCCCATGGCTCAACATCAACGTGTCACGACCCGGATTTCCCACCATTGGGAGTCGTGATGGCACCTACTGTCGGAGCTAGGCAAGCCAAGCATTAAAACATTTTCGAATAACAACACAATAGTAATAACAATAATAAACCTTTAAATAAAAGCGGCAGTCTTTTATAAAATAAATAACTGGAAACCCAAAATGCGAAAGTTAATATTTCTCTACCTAAGACTAGAGTCGCTATCTCACGAACCACTAAAGAGTGATACAAACAAGGCTGAATAGAAAATACATAATGTATGTCTCGGTAAAATGAAAACAAACTGAAAATATGGAAAGCGACTTCGGCCTGTGAACGTCAGCTAGGCTACCTCGTAAGTCCCTGGACTGAAGTCAGCTCCCGATCAGTATACTACTACTAAGGTCTAAAAGCTGCTCCGGTACCGTGATCTGTGCAAAAAGCACAGAAGTGTAGCATCAGCACAACCGACCCCATGTGCTGGTAAGTGCCTGGCCTAACCCCGGCGAAGTAGTGACGAGGCTAGACAGGACTACCAAATCAACCTGTGCAGTTCAATATATATATATGCAATAACAGGAAAGAATACCGAAATGAAACAGTTAAAAAGGGAGGAAAGCATGCTATGGGGGAGTACAGTCCGGATATAAAGTCAACAACATAAGTAAGAAATAGGGCAATAACAATATTTAACAAAAACAGGAAAATCAACAGTTGCACGGCATCAACCTTCGTGCTTTTACTCTCATTCTCACCAAAGCAATCAAATAAAATGCACGGCATCACCCTTCGTGCTTTCCCTCACATAACTCTCATTTCATGGCACGGAATGACCCTTCGTGCAAATATAATCAAAACATGGTACGGAATGACCCTTCGTGCAAATATAATAAAAACATGGCACGAAATGACCCTTCATGCAAATATTATCAAAACATGGCACGGAATGACCCTTCGTGCAATTATAATCAATACATGGCACGGAATGACCCTTCGTGCAAATATAATTAAAACATGGCACGGAATGACCCTTCGTGCATTATCACTCTTCCTCACCCAAACAGCAATCACAACCAAACGGGCGAGGGAATAAGCAAATAATAAGAAATGTCCCGGCAAGGGAAAACACAATTAAACAGCTAAATCCTGACAAGGGAGGAACAATAACGACTTTCACATCCCGGCAAGGGAGATAATCCATATATACTCAAACCATCCCGGCAAGGGATTAATCATATCTCTTTCCATTTCTTTCATTTCTTACTCAATAGTATTTTTTATCGTTCGAGCCAATGCTCCAAGGAAGTCAGAATTCATAACTAATCCTCATACTCTTCACATTACGTAGAATTCATCAATTAGCATGGAAGAGTCCCAAAAATATCAGAATAAGTACAAACAAAGACCCACGGTTATGCTAGACACCGGTGTATAGATACCCGTCACCATGCCTATACACCGTACTCGATCATTTAACAAATAACAATTAATAACACTCTAATCCTATTCCCTCAAGCCAAAGTTAGATCAAGCACTTACCTCGGTCCAAACAACAATCAATCCTCAATTACAGCCTTTCCGCTACAATCCGACTCCTAAACAATGATATCTAGGCATAATTAATTCAATAGTATCAAAAACTCAATGGCAACATCCCGTAACCTAGATATGAATTTTATAGCATTCTTCCAAAATTACCAAAATTCGACATCGGGCCCACATGGTCCAAACACGAGGCTCGGACCAAAACCCAATCACCCATAACCCCACGAGTTCAAATATGCAATTTGTTTTAAGATTTGACCCCAAATTGAGGTTGAATCGCCCAAAATTCTCAAAACCCTAACTCTACCCAAAACCCCTAATTTCTACTTTGATTTCATGATTTAGGTCTAGGATTTCAGTAATTAATGAAAAAGAGTGAAGGAATTAGGTGGGAAATCACTTACCCAAAGACTTTGGTGAAGAAAAGCTTCAAAAATCGCTTGTGGGGTGTGAGGAAGAAGAGCTCATGTGAAACTTGGGAATAATCCCATCACTGGTCTGTTTTTAGGCTTTAAGAATAACTGGGCGAATTTGCCTTACGCGATCGCGGGAACAGGGATGCGATCGCGAAGGTCCCAATGACTGGTCATCGCGATCGCGTAGAGGGTTATGCGATCGCATAGAAGAATTACTGGGGGGTCCAAGGATTTGACTTATGCGAACACATGAACGGGTGCGCGATCGCGTAGAAGGGGCAACAATGCTATGAGTTCGCAGACCGTGGAATGCGAACACGAAGAAGAAATTACTGGGCTTCTATTATTTTGGCCTACGCGATCGCGTGGCTCAAGAAGCGAATGCAAAGAAGGACGGCTCAGTGCTATCAATCGCATGAGGAAGAACACGATCACGAAGAAGGAAAACGCTGTGTAAAAGTTGCAGAAAATCTGATATCATTCTAAGTCCAAAACCACCCCGAACACCTCCGAAAACACTCCCGAGCCCTCGGGGCTCCTAACCAAACACACACACTAACTGAACAACATCCTACGAACTTGCTCGAGCGATCAAATCCCCAAAACAACATCAAAATCAATGAATCAAGCCTCAAAATCATCATTTTCACTCTAACTTCATAAACTTCAAACTTTAGATATTTAGGTCCGAAACACGTCAAATGACGTCGGATTTCGACCAAACTTTACAGAAAGCGCTTAACACATATTTAAGACCTGTACCGGGCGCCGAAACCAAAATATGGACCCGATACCAATGTTTTCTAACTCATTTTCATTTCAAATTTTCATATCATTTTTAGAAAAACAATTTCTTTCAAAAATTCATTTCTCGGGCTCGGGACCTCGGATTTCGATTCCGGGAATACGCCCGAGTCCCATATTTTTCAACGGATCCTCCGGGACCGTCACACCACAGGTCCGGGTCCGGGTCCGTTTACCCAAAACATTAACCAAAGTCAGCTTTAATCATATTAATATCAAAATTCTTCAAATGTTTCACATAATTCACATATTTCAACATAAAAGATTTCCGACTACGCGCCCCAACTACGCATGTAGAGGCAACTAAAAACGAGGTTTTTCAAGGCCTCAAAAGCACGAAAAAAGGAGAAATCCGGTGATGACCCTTTGGTTCGTCACGTTCTCCACCTTTAAAACAACCATTCATCCTCGAATGGACAAAAGAAAGAAGTACCTTAGTCAGGAAATAGATGAGGATAACGGCTCTGCATATCAGACTCGAACTCCCAGGTCGATGCCTCAGGAGGCTAACCTCTCCAATGGACACGCACTGAAGGAAAACTCTTCGACCTCAACTGTCAAACCTGTCGGTCTAGAATAGCTACCGCTCCTCCTCGTAAGACAGATCCTTGTCCAACTGGACAGTGCTGAAATCTAACACGTGGGCTGGATCGCTGTGATACCTCCGAAGCATAGACACATGAAACACTGGATGCACGGTTGACAAGCTAGGTGGCAAGGCAAGTCTGTAGGCCACCTCTCCACACGATCAAGAATCTCAAATGAGCCAATGAACCTAGGGCTAAGCTTGCCCTTCTTCCCAAATCTCATCACGCCCTTCATAGGCGATACACAGAGCAATACTCGCTCACCAACCATGAAAGCTACATCTCGAACCTTGCGATCCGCATAACTCTTTTGTCTCAACTGAGCCGAACGAAGCCTGTCCTGAATGATCTTGACCTTATCCAAGGCCTCCTGAACTAAATCTTTACCCAATAACCGAGCCTCTCCCCTCTCAAACTATCCGACTGGAATCCGACATCGCCTACCATACAATGCCTCATATGGAGCGATCTGAATGTTTGACTGGTAGTTGTTGTTGTAGGTGAACACTACTAAAGGCAAAAACTAGTCCCATGAGCCTCCAAAATCAATGACACAGACTCGGAGCATATCCTCCAATACCTGAATAGTCCTCTCAGACTGGCCGTCCGTCTATGGATGGAACGTTGTGCTCAACTAAACCTGGGTGCCTAACTCTTGCTGAACTGCTCTCCAGAAGAGCGAGGTGAACTGCGTTCCCCAGTCCGAAATGATAGATGACGGCACCCCATAAAGGCCAACAATCTCTCGAATGTAGATCTCAGCTAACCTCTCCGATGAATAAGTGGATGCAACAGGAATGAAATGTGCTGACTTGGTCAGCCTATCGACAATGACCCAAATAGCATCAAACTTCTTCCGAGTCATCGGAAGTCCAGTAACAAAATCTATGGTAATCCTCTCCCACTTTCACTCGGGAAGCTCAATCCTCTGAAACAAACCACCAGGCCTCTGATGCTCATACTTGACCTGCTGACAGTTCAAACACCGAGCCACAAATGCAATAATATCTTTCTTCATCCTGCGCCACAAATAATGCTACCGCAAGTCGTGATACATCTTCGTGGCGCCCGGGTGAATAGAATACCGTGAACTATGGGCCTCCGCTAAGATCAACTCTCGAATACCATCGACATTGGGCACACAAACTCACCCTTGCAACCTCAAAACACCATCATCATCTAAAGTCACCTTCGTGGCACCTCCACGCTGCACCGTATCTCTCAGGATACACAAATGAGGATCATCAAACTGTCGATCATGGACACGCTCCAATAATAAAGAACGAGCGACCGTGCAAGCTGACACTCTGCTAGGATCAGAAATGTCCAACCTCACAAACCGATTGGCCAAGGCCTGAATATCCAAGGCAAGCGATCTCTAGCTAATCGGAATATAAGCAAGACTACCCATACTGGCGGACTTCCTACTCAATGCATCGGCCACCACATTGACTCTCCCTGGGTGGTACAAAATAGTAACATCATAGTCCTTCAATAGCTCCAACCACCTCCACTGCCTCAAGCTCAACTCCTTCTACTTGAATAAGTATTACAGACTCTTGTGATCCGTGTACACCTTACACGTCACACCATATAAGTAATGCATCCAAATCTTCAAAGCATGAACAATGGCTGCCAACTCTAGATCGTGGACTAGATAATTCTTCTCGTGGATCTTCAATTGCCTCGAAGCATAAGCAATGACTCTGCCATCCTACATCAATACCGTACCAAGCCCAATACGGGAAGCATCACAATAAACTGTATAAGGCCCTGAGCCTGAGGGCAAAACCAATATCGGTGTCGTAGTCAGAGCTGTCTTGAGCTTTTGAAAGCTCTCCTCACACTTGTCTGACCACCTGAACTGGGCACCCTTCTGGGTCAACCTTGTCATTGGGGCTGCTAAAGATGAAAACCCATACACAAACTGACGATAATAACCTGCTAACCCCAAGAAACTCTGAATCTCAGTCGTTGATGTTGGTCGAGGCCAGTTATCGACTGCCTCAATCTTCTTCGGGTCTACCTGAATGCCCTCTACTGATACAACATGACCCAGAAATGTAATCGAACTCAACCAAAACTCGCACTTCAAGAACTTAGCATACAACTGACTATCCTTCAGAGTCTGAAGAACCACTCTGGGGTGTTGCTCGTGCTCCTCCTGGCTGCGGGAGTACACCAGAATATCATCAATAAAGACTATCATAAACAAGTCTAGATAAGGCCTGAACACTCGGTTCATCAACTCCAAAAATGTTGTTGGGGCGTTGGTCAACCCAAATGACATGACCAAAAACTCATAATGCCCATACCGAGTGCGGAATGCCGTCTTAGGGACATCAGATGCCCTAATCCTCAGCTGATGGTAGCCCGATCTCAAGTCTATCTTTGAGAACACCTTTGCACCCTGAAGTTGGTCAAACAAATCATCAATTCTCGACAGTGGATACTTGTTCTTTATCGTCACCTTGTTCAATTGCCGGTAATCAATGCACATCCTCGTCGATCCATCCTTTTTCTTCACAAATAACACTGGCGCACCTAAGGAGAAACACTAGGCCTGATAAAACCCTTCTCTAGCAAATCTTGCAACTGGTCTTTTAACTCTTTCAACTCTGGGGGGCCATGCGATATGGTGGAATAGAAATGGGCTGCGTGCCTGGGGCCAGATCAATATAAAAATCAACATCCATGTCGGGCGGCATACTCGGCAGGTCTGAAGGAAAAACCTTGGGGAACTCCCGAACAATATGAACAAATTCAATAGAAGGAACCTCTGTGCTGGAATCGCAAACATACGCCAGATAAGTTAAACACCCCTTCTCGACCATGCGTCGAGCCTTAACATATGAAATAACACTGCGAGTGGCATGACCTGGGGTCCCTCTCCACTCCAATCGGGGCAAATCTGGCAAAGCCAAGGTCACGGTCATGGCATGACAATCCAATATAGCATGATACGGGGACAACCAATCCATCCCCAATATAACATCGAAATCCAAAATGTCTAAAAGCAATCTCAAGATCCTCGAACACTACCACACAGGAATGATGAACTCGGTCGACCACTATAGAATCACCCACTGGTGTAGATACATAAACAGGGATACCCAAAGCATCACTAGGCATAGCCAGGTAGGGTGCAAAATAAGACGACACATATGAATACGTAGACTCAGGGTCAAATAGCACTGAAGCATCCCTATCAGAGACCAGAATAGTACCTGTAATAACAACATCTGAAGACTTAGCCTCTGGCCTAGCTGGCAAAGCATAAGACCAGGACTAGGCCCTACCTCCCTGAACTATGTCTCTGGGACGATCGGTTACTGGCTGAGCTCTACTTTTGTCTGTCCGAGCTCAACCTCTATGGTCTCTACCTACACCTCTATGATCCCTACCCTGGCCTCTAGCTGGCTGGGCGAGCTGTGGATTGCCTGATGCCTGAATCATGGGGCGAGGAACCTGCTGCTGAGAGCTGCTCGAGGCTCGAGGGCAAAACCTGACAATGTGACCGAGGTCACCACAACCATAACAAGACCTTGGCTGCTGCGACATCTGGCCTTGTCGACCTGAATGTCCTCCCCGGAAGCTCTGAAGTTGAGGTGCACTGATGGGCTGCTGATCAAAATAATGGTGCTGAGAACCACCACCGCCTGGAGTACCATGAGAAACCTGGAGCGCTGACTGAAAGGGGCTCGGTGAATGGCCTCTACCATAAGAATCCCTACCTCCAGATGAGGTACCACTAAACCTACTAGAATGACGAAGCCTCTTATCCGACAACTGACCACCTCCCCGTGCAAGGTCCATCTCAACCCTGCGGGCCGCATTGGCCGCCTCCTAAAAGGAAATCTCACTACCAGCTCCCATGGCCATCTGGAGATGGATCGGCTGAATCAATCCATCAATAAACCTATGCACCCTCTCTCGCTCTGTGGGGAGTATAACAATAGCATGGCGTGCCAAATTAATGAACCGCATCTCATACTGTGTAACTGACATGGAGCCCTACTGGAGGCGCTCAAACTGCCTGCGAAGTGCCTCCCTCTGAGTGACTGGGAGAAACGTCTCCAAAAAAAACTCCGCGAACTGATCCCATGTCAATGTTGGAGACCCTGTTGGTCTAGATAGGCAATAATCCCTCCACCAAGTCTTGGCAGATCCTGCAAACCGGAAGGTGGCAAAATCGACCCCGTTGGTCTCCACAATACCCATGGTCCTAAGGATCTCATGGTAGCTTAATAGGAAATCATGTGGATCCTCTGATGAAGCATCGTTGAATGTAGTGGTGAAGAGCTTGGAAAACCAATCAAGTCTCCATAAAGCATCCGAAGACATAGCGGCTCCATTGCAGGCCTGGGCTGCAATACCTGTCTGAGCTGTCACAGCTGGCTGAACCACTGGGACATGAGTCTGGGGAGCTACCTTCTCCGGAGTACGTGTAGCAGGAGTCTGAACCCCTCCTCCAGCCTGAGAAGTGGCTGGTGCTACTGGCAGCAAACCCGCTCTAGTGACACTCTCCATAAAGCCTGCCAATCTGACTAAAGCATCCTGAAGATCTGGGGTGACCATGACCCCTCCTAGGACCTGAGTTGGGCCAACCGGAGTTGCTGAGTCTGGAACCTCCTCATCATAGTCAATATGAGGCTCCACCTCTGGGACTGCTGCCCGGGGCTGAGCTCTGCCCCTACCTCGGCCTCTAGCAAGGCCTCGGCCTCTGCCCCTCGCAGGAGTTGCTGCTGAGGGCTCGGGCTACTGTATGGTAGAAGAGGAAGCACGTGTTCTCGCCATCTGTGAAAGAACAGAGTAGAAAGACAATCAGTATTTGAGAAACAGAATCGCACGACAAGAAAGAACAAAAGTGAAAGCTTTCCTAACTCCATAGCCTCTAGGGGATAAATACAGACGTCTCTGTACCAATCCTGCAGACTCTACCAAGTTTGTCCGTGAGTAGCGAGACCTATGCAACCTAGAACTCTGATACCAACTTGTCACGACCTGGAATTCCCACTATCGGGAGTCCTGATGGTGCCTACTGTCGGAGCTAGGCAAGCCAAGCATTAAAATATTTTCGGATAACAACACAACAGTAATAACAATAATAAACCTTTAAATAAAAGCGGAAGTCTTTTATAACATAAATAACTGAAAACCCAAAATGAGGAAGTTAATATTTCTCTACCCAAGACTGGAGTCGCTATCTCATGAACCACTAAAGAGTGCTACAAACAAGGCTGAATATAAAATACATAATGTCTGTCTCGGTAAAATGAAAACAAACTGAAAATATGGAAAGGGACTTCGGCCTGCGAACTCCAGCTAGGCTACCTCGTAAGTCCCTGGACTGAAGTCAGCTCCCGATCACTATACTACTGTTGTGGTCCAAAAGATGCTCCGGTACTGTGATCTGTGCAAAAAGCACAGAAGTGTAGCATCAGCACAATCGACCCCATGTGTTGGTAAGTGCCTGGCCTAACCCCGGCGAAGTAGTGACGAGGCTAGACAAGACTACCAAATCAACCTGTGTAATTCAATATTTATATATGCAATAACAGGAAAGAATACCAAAATTAAACAGTTAAAAAGGGAGGGAAGCATGCTGTGGGGGAGTACAGTCCTGATATAAGTCAAGACCTTAAGTAAGAAATAGGGCAATAGCAATATTTAACAATAATAGGAAAATCAACAGTTGTACGGCATCAACCTTCATGCTTTTACTCTCATTCTCACCAAAGCCATCAAATAAAATGCACGGCATCACCCTTCGTGCTTTCCTCACATAACTCTCATTTCATGGCACAGAATGTCCCTTCGTGCATAAATAATCAAAACATGGCACGGAATGACCCTTCGTGCAAATATAATCAAAACATGGCACGGAATGACCCTTCGTGCAATTATAATCAAAACATGGCACGAAATGGCCCTTCATGCAAATATAATCAAAACATGGCACGGAATGACCCTTCGTGCATTATCACTCTTCCTCACCCAAATAGCAATCACAACCAAACGGGCGAGGGAATAAGCAAATAATAAGAAATGTCCCGGCAAGGGAAAACACAATTAAACAGCTAAATCCCGGCAAGGGAGCAACAATATCAACTTTCACATCCCGGCAAGGGAGATAATCCATATATACTCAAACCATACCGGCAAGGGATTAATCATATCTCTTTCCATTTCTTTCATTTCTTACTCAACAGTATTTTTTATCGTTCGAGCCAACGCTCCAAGGAAGTCACAATTCATAAATAATCCTCATACTCTTCACATTATATAGAATTCATCAATTAGCATGGAAGAGTCCTAAAAATATCAGAATAAGTACAAACAAGGACCCACGGTCATTTTAGACACCGGTGTATAGATACTCATAACCATGCCTATACACCGTACTCGATCATTTAGCAAATAGAAATTAATATCACTCTAATCCTATTCCCTAAAGCCAAAGTTAGATCAAACACTTACCTCGGTCCAAAGAATAGCAATCAATCCTCAATTACCGCCTTTCCTTTGCATTAGTATCAATAAAAACTCAATGGAAACATCCCATAGCCTAGATATGAATTTCCTAGCATTCTTCCAAAATTACCAAAATTCGACACCGGGCCCACATGGTCCAAACACGAGGCTCGGACCAAAACCCAATCACCCATAACCCCACGAGTTCGAATATGCAATTTGTTTTAAGATTCGACCCTAAATTGAAGTTGAATCACCCAAAATTCTCAAAATCCTAACTCTACCTAAAACCCCTAATTTCTACTTTGATTTCATGATTTAGGTCTAGGATTTCAGTAATTAATGAAGAAGAGTGAAGAAATTAGGTGGGAATTCACTTACCTAAAGACTTTGGTGAAGAAGAGCTTCAAAAATCGCTTATGGGGTGTGGGGAAGAAGAGCTCGTGTGAAACTTGGGAATAATCCCGTCACTGGTCTATTTTTAGGCTTTAAGAATAACTGGGCGAATTTGCCTTACGCGATCGCAAGAATAAGGATGCGATCGCAAAGGTCCCATTGACTGGTCATTGCGATCGCGTGGAGAGTTACACAATCGCGTAGAAGAATTATTGGGGGGCCAAGGATTTGACTTATGTGAACGCGTGAACGGGTGTGCGATCGCGTAGAAGGGGCACCAATGCTATGCGTTCGCGGACCGTGGAATGCGAACACGAAGAAGAAATTACTGGGTTTCTATTGTTTTGGCCTACGCGATCGCGTGTCTCAAGACGCAAATGCAAAGAAGGACGACTCAGTGCTATGCAATCGCGTAAGGAAGAGCGCGATCGCGAAGAAGGAAATTCCTGTGTAAAAGTTGCAGAAAATTTGATATCATTCTAAGTCCAAAACTACCCCGAACACCTCCGAAAACACTCCCGAGCCCTCGAGGCTCCTGACCAAACACACACACTAACTCAACAACATCCTACGGACTTGCTTGAGCGATCAAATCCCCAAAAAAACATCAAAAATCAATGAATCAAGCCTCAAAATCATCATTTTCATTCTAACTTCATAAACTTCAAACTTTAGATATTTAGGTCCGAAACACGTCAAATGACGTCCGATTTCGACCAAACTTTACAGAAAGTGCTTAACACATATTTAAGACCTGTACCGGGCGCCGGAACCAAAATACGGGCCCGATACCAATGTTTTCTAACTCATTTTCATTTCAAATTTTCATATCATTTTCTGAAAAATAATTTCTTTCAAAAATTCATTTCTCGGGCTCGGGACCTAGGATTTCGATTCCGGGAATACGCTCGAGTCTCATATATTTCTACGGACCCTCCGAGACTATCACATCACGGGTTCGAGTCTGAGTCCGTTTACCCAAAACGTTGACCAAAGTCAACTTTAATCATATTAATATCAAAATTCTTCAAAATTTTCACAGAATTCACATATTTCAACATAAAAGCTTTCCGGCTACGCACCTGGATTGTGCACGCAAATTGAGGCAACTAAAAGTGAGGTTTTTCAAGGCTGTGGAAGCACAAAAAAGGGAGAAATCTGGTGATGACCCTTTGAGTCGTCACACAACGTGTACAAGAGTCTCAACAATAACAACTGAAAGTTAATAGCTCAGCAAGAACGGTGTTTCAATAATTTATAACTTTGCCTCAATATGATCATAGCTTTTACAACTTCAACACCAAAACTCAACAATAAGATATTCCAAGAATAACAACTTTTAATAACGTAACTCAATAATTAACTCAATAAGACAATAAGGAAACAATATCTATAACTAAGCATGTAAGGGCAAATAACAAGTAAGAGGTGAGACTAGTATTAACAATTTCAAGTAAAGAATGTAAGGATAGATTAACGATGGTAAATATAACATGTCATGACAATTCAATTAGAGGCATGAACAGAATCTACATAGCTTAAATTAGTCAATTACCATATTTAGCCTGTGCACTCACTCCTCTCCTTGCGTACATGGATTTCACGTACCACAATTTGTACAAAAAAACAACAATCCTAAGGGGTAATTTTTTCACACAAAGTTAGGCAGGATATTTACTTCAAAACACGCTAATTCAATCCACTAGTAATCCTTTTCTGCGAATATTCAACTCTGAACAGCTCGAATAAAGACAAAATAGCTTTGTACCATAAATACAAATAATAGAAAACTATTTCGAATAATAAAGTTAAAATCTTTGAGTAAAATAAAAAGGTCAACTCAAAAATTCAACCATACTAAAATTACTCATATGATCTCAAATCAACCTTCAAATCTTAAAAATATAGTCTATGAAGTTTTCACAAACTTTCCCAATTTTTCCAACTTAAAACACTAGTTAAATTATAAAAACAATGATGGATTAATGTATAATAGCCAAATGCGAGTTAGAATCACTTACCCCGATCAACTCCTTGAAAATCTATAACCACCCGATTGATCGTTTTGAGCTCTAGCGCATCGTTCAGCGGTTTGAGGCCTTGAGTAGCTTCACTTCATGTCTTATGACTTGTACGCGTAGTCAGAATTAAATTTCAGGAAGTCCAGAGTTGTTTCGGATAGAAAATTCTAATTTCGAAAGCTTTAAGTTAAAAGAATTTATTAAGGATTGACTTTTGAGTGAACGGCCTCGAAATCGGGATTTTAAGGTTCCAATAGGTTTGTATGATGATTACAGACTTGGGCGTGTGTTTGGGTTGAGTGTTGGGTGGTCCAGGAGCATTTCTTAAGTTTGATTTGAAGTGGACTTTGGTGCTATCGATATTCGTTTGGGGTTTCGAGCATTGGAATAGGTTCATATCATGACTTGCACGTAACCTTTGGAGTCATTTTGGGAGTTTTAAGTATAATTCGTATGCGTTCGACAAAGTTTGAAGGTAGGAAAGTGAAAAGAAAGGTTTTGGCCGTTTCATATTTTTGATGTTGTTTGACGTGATTTGAGGCTCGCATTTTGGATGTGTTGTTATTTTGGATAGGGTCATGGGGGTTCGAGTGCAAATCAAATTACAAATGGATCGAGTTTAGACATGGAATAATTGTTAAAGTAGCTAAGATCTGGTGCAATTGCAACTCCATGGAAATGGTCATAGGTGCGAGCTCACAGAAGCGGAGGGGAGTGAGGTTGGCTGGATTCACAAGTGCGGGAATCCACCACACATACGAACTTGCAGGTATGGGCTGTTTGACGCGGGAACAAAATAAGTGAAGGGGAGGTATTTTCGCAGAAGCATAGGAATGGGCATAGATGCACCTTCACATGTGCGAAAACTTGCCCATAGATGCAGAGGAGGAGAGGCCTAAAGGGAACCGTAGAAGCAAAATTTTGGCCGCACATGCATGACTGCGGTCAAGTGGCCGCAGGTGCGATGATCGCTGGGTAGAGGACCTTGTTAAGTACGTGGTTTTGGATCATTTTCATTTTATTTCTTCCATGGGAGGGGGCCTTGGAGTGATTTTAGAGTGTCATTTTCATCGTCAATCATGCGGTAAGTAATTTCTACTAGTAATGAGTTAAATATATGAATTTGGGCTGGTAAATGCATTAAACAAATTATGGAAATTGTGGGATTTTAAGAGAGAAACCTAGAAATTTGTATTTTTGGATCTTTCCATGAAATTGGACATGGAATTGAGAATAAATTATATATTAGAGTTCGTAATATTATGGGTAATGTTTATCTTCAACAAATTACAGAATCCGGGCACGTGGGCCCGAGGGTTGACTTTTCGAGCGGAGTTGAGAATTATTATAAATTGATTAATTATAGGTATTAGAGTATATTTTTATTGGTTTGAACATTGTTTGAACTAGTTTTGGATCGACGGTCATCGGTTTTAGGTGTTAGACAGGCTTTGGAGCCGGTTATGGAACTTCGAAGCGAGGTAACTCCTGTCTAACTCTGTGAGTGTGAAACTACCCCTAGGTGATGTATTTGATATGTGATATTTATTGTAGTGGCTACGTACACACGAGGTAACAAGAGTCTGTACGTAGGTAAATTAATGTTATGTCCGGGTGGACTTAAGTTCACGTCATGCTATAATTGTACTATTGGAGTTATCTTTGCTCATTTAACTCCATTATTTCGCATTACGACTTGAGACTAGACTTGCATAGAGTGATAAACTTGCTATTATAGAGATTTCATGGGCTTCATGATTAGCCGCGGAATAATTATACTCCATTTATGAATTCTCCCACGCTATGTGTTTTCATCGAAAAGTTTTCCTTGAAATTCATAATTCACATGTCTATTCGTGAGTGGGGTTAAGGACCCATTAAAGCTTCTTATTCTAATGGTATCGGGTCGTTCGCCTCAGCAGGATTATGTACCACACTCTTATGGTAGTGGTTCGTTCGCCTCGGCATAATAGATGCATCTATAGTTCGTGTTGTTTGACCCTTGGCAGTGTACACATCGGGCCATCCACCGTGGCATTTGTATAAAAATAAATCTTGTGGAACAGGCCGTTCGCCTCGGCAGCATCGTGCATAATGTCTTATAAGAAACCAACACACCCGTGTATTTTTTCCCTAATTTGAGTTGTGATGACCTGTTTGATGAGGTCCATTCTATATAGACTCTGGTTGATGAGGTAACTATTTAGTGAGAGCTTGAGTTTACCATTTTGAGGAGGATTGTACCTCGTATTCATATTTGATCATACCGTTTATCTGCTATGTCCCATATTTGTTTACTTTTTATTATATATGTCTTATTGGACCACTAGTAAGTGTCGATGTCGATCCCTCGTCACTACTTCTTTGGGGTTAGGCTAGATACTTACTGGGTACGCATTAATTTACGTACTTATGCTACATTTGTTGCACTTATTGTGTAGGTATATATATGCTTCTGGTGGTCCACTAGTCATAGAGGCGCGGCTATTGTGGGGACTTAACGGTGAGCTGCATTTTCATGTTACAATCTACAACATACAGAATCTCTATCATATTTATTTATATTCTTCTGTCTAACTTGTATTCCATACATATGTTGTATTATTATTATACTCCTTAGTAGATGCTCATGCACTTGTGACACCGAGTTTTTAGGGGTTTCTACTAGATGTTCAGTATGTTAGTTCACGTAATTATTATATTTTCACCATGTAAATTCTATTTCATATTCTTTAATTAAGGGAAATTATCATTTCAAAAGTTATAAAAATTGTATTAAGTTGATCGATCATCGTTGGCTTGCCTGACGGCGACGTTAGGCGCCATCACGACATATAGTGGATTTTTGATCATAGTAGCTTGGTATCAGAGCATTAGGTTCACTTAGGTTTCATGAGTCGTGATCAAGTCTAGTAAAGTCTTGTGGATAGGTACTGAGATGTCTGTACTTATGTTCAAGAGGCTACAAGGTTGTTAGGAGCACTTTCCTTCTTGATTTCTCTTCATATGATTTGATTCCTTTAAGGCTTATGCCTTTATTTGCTTCCTACTCAATCTTATGTGACGTGAAGAGCTTGTTATCAATTGGTCATCGAGGAGTCGTAGTAGTACTACAGACGTGGTGCATGATATTTTTCCCTTCATATTCGGATAGGCTATCATCATCGCCTTGTGGAAGGATGTTCTGACATTTCAGCTCAGTATCTATATTTCCTATGGTTTTGAGGGCATGCACAGATTGTTGTGACGTTCATGTGTTATTATCGTGTTGTGTTGTTGTGAATGGTAGAATGCTTGTTTATGTCGAGGCAGTGAATGACTCAGAAGGAGGATTTATCAGTACATAGTTTAGAGGTTCGGCATTTAATTCTAGTGAAGAAAAGGCAATCGGATTGTGAATGTTCAAGCTTTGGTTGATGGGGTAACGAGACTTGATATTTTTGAGCATGATAGAATTCTTGTTTGTGATGTGGTATTGTCATCCTTGTTTGAACACATTAAGATTCACCGATGTTATGTTCTTTTTTGATTTGCCTTCGGGATAGGGTGTGGTGAAATAATATTTGAGAAGCAGTTGTCAGAGATGACGGTATGTAGCGGTTTCAAAATCGAATCAGTGTTTTGAATGCTAATGGCTCGAGAAAGAGATCTTCGAGGAGGTTTAGAGTTGGTAAAAATTTATCAGTTCAGGTGCTACAGAAATGGATATTGATTTGGTAGCAATTGGGCAACGAATGATGAGGAAGGACATGGTGGGGGGGTGTCTCATGATGGTTGAATTACTAGTAGGTCAAGTATGAAAGCAGAGGTCAAGAAGTTGCTTAAAAGAGATGTTTTAATTGAAGTACAGTGGCATAGTAGCATATAGATTCTGTGGTAGGATAGCCACATGCCTTGAGAAAGTTTAGGGTGATTTGGGAATCATAGTAGAAGGTGATTTGGTCTACGAATTATATTTGGGATGGTAGCTACTATACCCAGGAAGATTGAATATGGCAAAGAGGAGTTGCTTGAAATGAAGAGGGGTGTGAAAACTTGATTATCAATTTTGATGCAAGGTGACTTTGAGTTTGGAATGTATTGTTAGACTTTCAGTTAATGTCAATAGGGAATGAACAGACTTGTACAACTGGTAGATGAGCATGAGCTCATAAGGGTTTACTAATTTCGTGGCAGTTGTACTCAGTGCAGCATCGTTAGAAGATGTCGGTATGGAATTTCCATGGGTGGGATATCTCCTGTGAGCAGGTTAGCGGTTGCATGATTTTGATGAACTTTCTATGAAGAATTCTACTTACTACCCAGTAGAATGTCAAGTACGCAACTGTGGCTGATAACTCCGGATGTTTTATGAAGAGTCTAACAAGAGATTTCGAGAGGTTTAGCGACTTAATGGTATGAGATCATGGTAAAAGAGAAGGAGGAATCCTTGTGGGTTCTACATTATGTGATGGTAAGTTAAAACTGGTATTTTGCAGCAAAATGTGAAGAATACTTTGGGAATGTTTTATATTATCATCGGTCTGTGAGGCAGTATTAGAGAAATGGAAAAAATAATTTCGTATTAGCGAAAGGTCTTGCAGAATGGGTGTACCAGTTGGAGATGGTATTGTGCGCTTGAGAAAGGTATGAGATGGTTTATGGGTATGGAGACGATGTGGTCTCGTGATTCTGGTCACTCGGGATGAGTGCAGATTGAGTTCGTTATGTTTTGAATGGAGCTATTATTATTTCTAAGGCATGTCAAGAGTAAATTGGAAGAAGTTGGGTCGATTAGTTATGGTTTGAATCAGCATGATTATGGCAATGATCATTCCTTTAGCGTGTGAAGTTATACATGTGGTTTGTGGTTGTACGTGTGGGCTTGACAGCTACCATAACTTGATCGATTTGGGAGGTATTTGATTTAAAATCCTTGTTGTGTAAATGGATTCCAAAAGAGTTATGGCGGTTTAGATCACAACTTGAGGTTTTCTGTGATTAGGAATTTAGTTGTGTTTTGCAATGGTTCTTCTGAAATGAGTTAAGCGAAAAATTTCTAGCCAATAAAGAGTTAACTTTACTGGTGGTTCAGGAGATTATGATGAAGTTCTTGTACTCTTGAGTAGCAGCGTAATATGTGCAGTGAGCGGTATGGAGATTGGAAGTTGAGGATCAGGGTTGCGGTTCAGCTTTGATAAGAATGTCACAAGCTGGGAAGAGCAGGGGAGATTTCATATGTTTAGAGTATGCTGGAGCTATCTTAGAGTCGCCTGAGAATAGTGTTTCGCGTAGGAGGCATGGTGTATTTATTTGTGGATTCTTGATTTTTATTACAAAATTTGTACGGTTGGTGGTATGGATGTGTAGACCTTGCTACCTAGTGCGGGAGGTCGTGGAGTGACTCACGTGGGATGATTGTATATGGGTGACATGTCAGGCATTATATGGTAGAGATTGAAATTAGGTATGGGGATTCTACTACTATCGCTGATGGGAAAGTTTATGTCTGGGAGACTCTCTATTTATCTGGTTGTGGATTGTGGAAATTTATTCCTAATTTGACGGTTGATCGTATATATCATGGATATGGTAATTGTGGATCTTTGGGAGGTTATAGACCCATTCGGAGATGATCGAAATTAGCTTGAGGTTCGTTGGTAGGCCTAATGTATATGCATATTTTATACCAGATCAGATACGCTTATTCGGCATAGCATTGCTTACGGAGGAGCCTTCGGGCATTGGATGTTATTCCCGTCGCCAGCTATTCCATGAAATACTATATTTTGCCATGTGAGTTGTGAGACAACTTTATTATTTGCACATATGTTGTGGTCGCATATATCTTATGGTGTTATATGATCAAGATGGCTCTCGAGATGCATGTCATTTATGGCACCTTAGTTGTGCTTGGGTTTTGTAGCATATGGCGCTATCCGTCTCCCCAGGATTGTATTTTTTGCATTTGTTGTCCTTGTGGTTGATATTCAAGTATTTCTTAGGTATAAGCATTATGGCTTGATGGGTACTTATTTATTTATTGTTATGTGTGGATCGGGTGGCACGCCGCCACATGTATATTGTTTGTCGGGTTGCGCGCTGCAATGGTATCATGTGTGGATCGGGTTGCACGGCGGAACAGTGAGATTTTGGGTACAGTTCCCTATATCTATTCTTGTGTATTATGTTTCTCATTCTATAAGAAGGGTTCATAGTGTCTATTCGACCGTTTTATTCATTACATGGGCTGGGTAGTTCTTTCTTAGAGTCTATTCTTCTTTATGTGTCATATTCAAGTTGTATCTTATTGGCGCATTGATGGTGTCATATGAGATCTTGGTCAGTGTTTGAGGTGGCTTACTGCCTAAGCAACTTGTACTGGATGAGACGAGGTTATTGGACTTGAAATCGGTACGATTGAATTTATGCAAGGTATATTAAAGAGAGAATGTAACTATTCAGTTTAGAATTAGGTAACAGTTCTTGCCAAGCAAAGAAACTCCTTGAGTTGTTGTTTTGACAGGTGGTTATGAGTTCATGCGCATATCTTTCATTGTTGCAGTATTGTGAGGATTGAAACCGGGCTTATATGTGTTATAAGGTAAACTACGGGCGTTGGATCAGAGAATTTGCAGTTGTTGTACTTGGAGGAGTTTGCCTTGCGAAAATGAGTGATGTGGTGCCTTGTGTGATATCGATATGGGTGCATGATCATGTGTGGGTTCAGCGTGTGGAGATTAATACGTTGTTCGTATGTTAGAATCAGGTCTGGTAGAGAAATTGGGAGGTTGGAATTTGGTTTTAAGGCTTTTTGGCTAAATAAAAGGGACAATCTTCCGTCTGGCTCGGGCTAATGTGCTCAACTGGGTTGTGGTGGCACGGATAGGTGCACGAGGTGTTAAAAAATTATTTTGGACAACTCCGAAGCAGTTCTTGGCACATTCGAGGACGAATGTTTGTTTAAGTGGGGGAGAATGAAATGACCCGATCGGTTGTTTTGAGCTCTAGCGCATCGTTCGGCAGTTTGAGGCCTTGAGTAGCTTCACTTCATGTTTTATGACTTGTACGCGTAGTCGGAATTGAATTTCGGGAAGTTCGAAGTTGTTTCAGAAGGAAAATTCTAATTTCCAAAGCTTTAAGATGGAAGAATTGACTAAGGTTTGACTTTTGAGTAAACGACCTCGGAATCGGGATTTGAAGGTTTCAATAGGTTTGTATGATGATTTCATACTTGGGCGTGTATCGGGTTGAGTATCGGGTGGTCCGGGAGCATTTCGGCGCTTAATATGAAAAATTGGCATATTGAAGGTTTAAGAATTTCTTAAGTTTGATTTAAAGTGGACTTTGGTGCCATCGATGTTCGTTTGGATGTTGGAGCCTTGGAATAGGTTCGTATCATGATTTGTGACTTGCACGTAAAGTTTGGTATCATTCCGAGATGTTTAAGTGTAATTCGGACGCGTTCGGCAAAGTTTGAAGATAAGCAAGTGGAAAGAAACGTTCCGACCATCAATTCGTAATTTTGATATTGTTTGATGTTATTGAGGCTTCGACTAAGTCAGTATCGTGTTTTGTGATGTGTTGGTATGTTTGGGCGGGGTTCCGAGGGCCTCGGGTGCAAATCGGATTTGAAACGGATCGAGTTTAGACTTGGAAGAATTGTTGAGGCAGTTGAGATCTGGTGCAATCGCACCTGCACGGAAAGGGCCGTTGCGAGCTCCCATAAGTGGCCAAAGGAGTCGCAGAAGCGGAGGGGAGTGAGGTTGTCTGGATTCGCAGGCGCAAGGAAACCACCGCACCTGCAAGCTCGCAGGTAGGGGCTGTTGGACACGGGAGCGAAATAGGGGAAGGGGAGGTTTTTTCGTAGAAACGGAGGAACGGGCACAGGTGTACCTTCATAGGTGCAAAAGCTTGCCCACAGATGCGGAGGAGGAGAGGCCTAACAGGAACCGCAAAAGCATAATTTTGGCCGCACCTGCGGGACCGCAGGTGCGATGATCGCCGGGCAAAGGGCCTTGTTAAGTACGTAGGTTTGGCTTATTTTCATTTCACTTCTTCCATGGGAGCACGCCTTAGAGCGATTTTAGAGCGCCATTTTGATAGTCAATCATGAGGTAAGTGATTTCTACTAGTTGTGAATTAAATATACGAATTTGGGCTTGTAAATGCATGAAAACAAATTGTGGAAATTGTGAGATTTTAAGAGAAAACCTAGAAATTGGTATTTTTGGATTTTTACCACGAAATTGGATATGGAATTGGAAATAAATTATATATTTGAGTTCGTAATGTTATGAGTAATGTTTATCTTCAAAAAAATTCGGAATCCGGGCACATGGGCCCGAGGGTTGACTCTATTGACTTTTTGCGCGGAGTTGGAAATTATTATAAATTGATTAATTTTGGGTATTAGAGTATTGTTTTATTGGTTTTCACATTGTTTGACTAGTTTTGGATCGACGAGCATCGGTTTGAGGAATTAGAGAGGCTTTGGAGCCGGTTATGGAACTTCAGAGCGAGGTAAGTCTCATGTCTAACTCTGTGAGGAGGAAACTACCTCTAGGTGATGTATTTGATATGTGCTACTTGCTACGGGAGCTACGTACGCACGAGGTGACGAGAGTCCGTATGTAGTTAAATTCATGTTATGTCCGGGTAGACTTAGGTTCACGCCGTGCTATAATCGTATTATTGGAGTTATCTTCTCTCGTTTAATTCTTTTATTTCTCATTACAAATTGAGACTAGACTTTCCTAGAGTGATAGACTTGCTATTGTAGAGATTTGACGGGTTTCATGATTAGCCGCAGAATAATTATACTCCTCTTATGAATTTCTCCCGCACTATGCGTTTTCGTCAAAAAAATTTCCTTGAAATTCATAACACATACGTTTATTCGTGAGTGGGATCAAGGACCCGTTAAATCTTCTTATTCTAATGGGATCGTGTCATTCGCCTTGGAAGGATTATGCACCACTGTGATGACCGAAAAGGTCATCACTTATTTTTAAATTAAATTATGCGTTTCAAGGACTTAAAAACCTCTTTCAGCATCACCTCGATTTGTGTGCGCAGTCCGGGTGCGTAGCTGGAAAGTCTATATGTGAAAATCTGTAAAAACGATAAACTTTATCTTTGAAATGAATTAAGTTAACTTGGGTCAATATTTTGGGTAAACGGACCCGGACCCGTGATTTGACGATCCCGGAGTGTCCACAGGAAAATATGGGACTTGGGCGTATGCCCGGAATCGAATTTCGGGGTCCCAAGTCCGAGAAATAAATTTTTTCAAAAAAATTGTTTTCTAAAATTATTTATGAGATTTGAAAATGAATTGTATTAGAAATTGATAGTATCGGGCCCGTATATTGGTAAGTGTATGGTCTAATCTTAGCTTGAGGGATTAGGAGTCGAGTCCTATTTGCTATGTGGTAACACTACAACAAAAATGAATTTTAGCGGCAATTATTTAGTGGCAATAAGTTAATTGCTGCAAATTAGTTTTCTGAACTCAAATATTAGCGACAGATGTAGATTAGCCAGGAGAAACTACATCTTTACCGGAAATTAATAAGAAACGGCCAATAAAGATGATACAACTTACCGGGAAGAAAAATTTTGTTATTTCATTTTTCCCTCTATTATCTTTTTCCGTAAAAAAAAATATGTTGCTTACCCATTCACAAAAGCGAATGCAAACACCGAAATCAAAGTAAGAACCCTAATCATCCAAAATGCCCAACTCGTTTCTCTCTCTAATGTCGATGTTCTCTGTCGCTGGACCTTTTTATCAAACGATCGGTCTCTACTGTCACAGTTTCATCGGCCCTCCCCTTTCCTCTCTCACAATGGTCTCGCAACTCTCGAGGTAAGTTTGACTATGTTAGAGCTTTCGTGTTGTTGATTGATAAACATTTAAAGCATTTGTTCTGTATTTTGAAATATAAAAAATTTCAAATCCCTAAATTTAAATTGATTGTCATACTTTAATTTTACCAAAATTTAATTGGAACCCTGTAACGACCCAACCGGTCGTTTTGAGCTCCGGCGCGTCATTCAGCAGTTTGAGGTCACGAGCAGCTTCATCTCAGGTATATTGACTTGTGTGTATGGTCAGAATTAAAATTCAAGAAGTTTGGAGTCAAATTTAAATGAAAATTCTCATTTCCGAAGCTTAAAATTGAAGAAATGAACTAGGATT
>MU674407.1:122811-133440 GCA_026770625.1 Nicotiana glauca
TCGGGATGGGTTTTATTGTTCTATCATGTTTATTTCGCACTTGTGATTATTATTATCTATGAAATTGACTTATTCTTGCTAATAAATTATAAAGAGATGTATTGTTTTGGTGTTGGTTGGCCTTGTCTCCACGAGAGACGTCATCACGACCGGGTTGGGATATTTGGGTCGTGACAAACCCATTTGTTTCTCTAGAGATGTTGGTTTAAACGAATGTTTATATTCTCTTAATTTTTTATTCATAATGCGCGTCAAGTTGTTATGTTTTTCTTCTTTCCTGCCTTAATAGATGTATTTGAAGGAATTTAAAGTGCACCTTTCTTTGGTTTTGTTGCTTAGCCTTATATGGAGCATCATGAACTAGCAAAGTATATTGCGATCGGGAGTAAAGTATACATTTACAATTTTTTTCTTAATATTAAGACCGTTTTTAGTTCAATTGGAAGTTATTGACAAGAATACTTAATATTGCAGTTTTGTTAGTTTTGATACTATTTTCTTTAGTTCTATAACCAAATTGTCGAATGTTAAGTGCACATTATGATTGACTATTGAGAGAATCTGTATGGATGTCGCTACTGCTAGAAAGAAAATACACTTTAGTTTTTCTAAAAGTCTAAGAATTCATAAAGTTATATTTAGGATCAAGTATCAAATTAAACTTGAGTAGAGTATTTTCTATAGATTATTTTATAAATGAACAAACCAGATCTTATGGGGAAAAAATATATAATCACAAATAATAGTTAAAATTATGTCTAGATATAGCTAGAATAGAATAGGTGAGTTGCACTAATTCGAATTTCTAAAGTTCTAGTTCTCCTTTTTGGAACTTTTTCATTTTCTTTTTGCTTGGTTAGTCTATCACCAACATTCTTTTGTTGCAAAAGAACAAAAATATTGTGTATAGAAAATGTATCAGTAGATTTCAAATTTTAGCCTCAAATACTTTTTCTCTGGCTTTTTGTTTCTTAATTCATGTGCAAAGTCATGATGCCCTCCCCTTTATATGAATTTCATGCAATTGGTATACTACACCAGATCGTTACCGATGACAATCTCTAAATGTGGCAAATGACAATACTCAACCTATAAGATATAACAAAAGTTTTTCCGTTATCTTATGTAGTTTCAAATGCAACTTATGTGTGTCTTATCTTTCATATTAACCTATTTCAATTGTCACGTTAGCAGTACAAAATTTTGATTTCTTCTTATCTACATCAATTGTTGCAACTGAGATGGCTATTGGCAAAGATGGTACCGACGCTTTAGTTAGAGTTTGCATTGTCAACCCTAATTTAGAGGTACTTTTAGGGCATGTGCGTTGTGAAAATTATATATGTAAGCACACAAAGCTACTTTGGTGGATACTTCTATCTCGTATTAATTTCAAACATTATTAATGTCAAGTTACTATTCATCCATTGCAGGTTAAACTCAATTAGTTCCTGAATCCTAGCTATTGCAAATTACAAAATTGAGACTATTAATATATGCTAAGATTGATATGAATTTCTTGTTCATTGGATAATGTACATGTATAATGGTTTGATTTATATTGTCCAGTCATACATACAGTTTTTAATCTGAATTTTCTTGTGCTAGATCTGGAGATCCATGCAGAAGCTTTGATCACATGGAACCATATTGCTTTGCCACAGTTATGTAATGACTTCCAAGTTAAGTTGTGACTCCCGTTGATTAATATTTAATTTCATGGTATGTACCTACTAGAATGTGGAATGCACTATACTTATAGTGATAATCTTTTTTTCAAAGAATATTTTATGTCACAAGTTATCTAAGTGAATGGTATTGTTACTTTACAAGAGTTTTTAGTAGTTTGTGTTACCATATGAATTGTGAAAGAATGGCTCTCCTCATAATTTCCTAGAAGATGCTAATGAAACTTGTTCTTTCCAAAATTGAGCGTAAATTTGATAATATCATACCATTTGTTGGGTATAACTAGTGAAGAAAATATTTTACTAATTATATTGTTGCTTCTTGACGGATCAATCTGAAATTATCTCTGAACGCCCTCATTCTTTATTTTAGGTGCAAGAGAAGAGATGTTAAAGCTTCTTGTTCAGCATACGACTGGGTATTCATAGTCAAGTTATAATAACATAAATCCTAGAGACTTCACTATGCAAGTTAAGGTTAGGAGTGTCTTGACCTACTCTTTCTATCAAGTCGTTAGTTAAAGATTATATTGATTTGCATGTTTCTTGTGATGTTTTAATTGTTCTACGAGTTTGTGGTGATTAACATCTGTTACATGTCTTGACATCTAAAAGTTGATATTCTGTTAAAATAGTTTCATTTCATATTTGATTGTGTGCTTCTAATCAGTTGCTTTTTCTTATTATATTTGAGCCATTGAGAATTTTAACTTTGTTGGCATGGTAGAATTTTTCACCACATAATATGTTGTCCATTTTCCTGGCTTATTCAATTAATATTGTACAGTGGCATGCTCACTATTTGATGATGATAATTGAAACTATACAGGTTTGATATTCCACCCATGTACTTGTTCAAGATTCGTCGGCTATGAGATGAGAGAGTCTCCAAGATGGAATATTTTTTGGTGGCAAAATATTAATACTGCAGCCCACCATCTCCTGAATTACCGAGCATTTATTTTACTCAAAAACCTTTGTGAAAATAGTGTGGTCTAACTTATGTGCACCTTTTGATTTCTTTCAGGGATACTCACTTATCAAAGTTGTTGTATTTCTGGTGGAATCTGAGAGTTATGAACACAATGACTTCTTTTATAACCAAGGTGTTGTCCCAAGTTGCAATGTGAGAATTGTAGAGGTCTAATATATGCTAATAAATACGGATCTAAGCTCCCTTCTATCCAAAGATCTACAACTATGATTTCCTTCAATCTCTGTATGTATAGTTAAACAGATATTTGACCAGCTATAGGTGAACATGAGAAAAGCTACAACACATTATAACTGCACAAGTTACAAATTCAAAGTCTGTTGCTGCCACACATTATAATCTTCTCAGTCTTATTGTTTTGGATAAGCAATTGTAGTATAAGATATCCCTATGCATATAAGATTGTCGGGATTGGTTCAAGAATTTTTACTTGACTGCTATTTGTGTATTCAGGCTCAAGTAGTGCTGCCTTGTATAAGGCTCTTAGATTACTATTAGGCATTCTTCTTTCTCAATAGCATTACCTTCCCTTGCTATAGATGTTATAAAAGTATGGATACGTTTTAGCTTAAGCTAAACATCAGAGTGGTTGAAGAACTTTAGATTCATCTAAGTGACTGTGTTTATTGCACATAATAGTTAGTTTATAATTTCAGGTCATACAGTCCGATGTTCGATAATTTAGCGGTTGGAAGATTTTAAAGTGATGAAAAGCTGCGGAAATTATTTGAAGACCATCATTCTTGATTATTACTATGATGACATTAGTTATTTAGTCCAAACAATATATTTTTATGTTTTAAGTTACTGTGATATAAATATTTTTGATTAATACTTTCTTTTGTTTGTTAAGATTTAATGAGATATATTATGTTTCTTTGAATTAATATTAATATATTTTATTATTTAGGTCATATTCTATACAAATTTAGTAACTATATTTTAATTGTGGCCAAATTATTGCTATTATCACTTGTGACTTTTAAAGATTTTGATTTTTAGCGGTAATTTAGTTAAACATATTAGCCATTAAAATGGACACTAAATAATTGTTGTTAAAGATGCGAACTTTTAGCGATAATTATTTTGAATTTAACAGCTATAAAAATGGATGGTAAAAAGGTATAATTAGTCGTTTGGTTGGATTTAGTAGCCATTATAATTGCCACAAACAATTATCGTTAGAGATACGAACTTTTAGCGGTAGTGATTTTAAATTTAGCGGCTACAAAAATGGATGGTAAAAAAGTATAATTAGCCATTTGGATTAGATTTAGTAGCCATTATAGTTGCCACAAATAATTGCCGTTAAAGAGACGAACTTTTAGCGGTAGTTATTTTAAATTTAGCGGCTACAAAAATGGATGGTAAAAAAGTATAATTAGCCGTTTGGATTGGATTTAATAGCCATTATAATTTTCATAAACAATTGCCATTAAAGATAATATGTTTTAACGGCAATAAAACGTACCTTTTACCAGCTTTTGCAAGAAAAGCTGCTAAAGGCTTTGCCGACCCCAACATCAGCGGCAAAACACTATTGGCTGGTAAAAGATATAGCGGCTATTGTTATTGCTGCTAAAGCCATTTTATATTGCCGCTAAAGGTCTTTTCTGTAGTAATGTAATTGTTAAGTAAGACGTATAGGCATGGTGACGAGTATCTATACGTTGGTGTCTAGCATTCTCGTGAGTCTCTTAATGTGATTTTTATGACTTCGTCGTATTATTCATATATTGGTGATTATTTTATTTGTTTGGCAAAGTTTGTGGATGTAATTGTGAAATTTGATCATTGAGAAGCGTTGGCTCAAGTTGTATAACGAATTGTTGAAAGTACGAGCGGTAATTGAAACCTTTTGGAGTATTGGATCGAGTTGTGTAAGTGAATTGTGAAACAAAGGTGAGAAAGAGAAAAGGATCATTATATTGATTCCCTCTCCAGGATATTGTTGTTATTTTGATGTTGTCCCTTGCCGGGACTTGTTGTTGAAATATTGTTCCTTGCCGGAATTCTTATTGTAATTTCATTTATTTCCTTGCCCTATTGTTTGTGATTGTTGTTTGAGTGAGAAAGAGAGCTAAAGCACGAAGGGTGATGCCTTGAATTGTTTTTATGAGGAAAGAGTGTAAAGCACGAAGGGTGATGCCGTGTATGATTGTAAGGAAAGAGTGCAAGGCACGAAGGGTAATGTCGTGCCACACAATGTACCATTCTGTGGTAATTATATTGATTATATGGTGAGGACGAGAGTAAAAGCATGAAGGGTGATGACGTGCACATTTTCATTACTTGATTGTTTTGGTGAGGACGTGATAAAAACACGAAATGTGATGTCGTGCACTTATCGTTTTCTGGTTCTCTGTTGATATCCGAGATATATTGTTTCTTCCATTTACCTGTTGTCTTTCTGTTCTGAATTGATATCTCCCCCGCAGCATGCTACCCCTCCCATACTTGACTATTTATTTCTGTACTTTTTTTCTGTTGTATATAGTTAAATTGCACAGGTTTATTTGGTAGTCTGGTCCTAGCCTCGTCACTACCTCGCCGAGGTTAGGCTAGGCACTTACCAGCACATGGAGTCGGTTGTGCTGATACTACACTCTGCACTCTTTTGTGCAGATCCCAGTGCTATAAACTTCAGAGTGTAGATTGGGTGGCTACCTTCAGTCCACGCGGAGATCCAAGATAGACCTGCAGGCATCTGCAGGTCCTGACGTCTCCTCTATCCTTTATTTCCTGTTTCATCTTTTTGATCCTGAAATAGTGTATCTTTTATTTTCAGACTTTGTATTTAGCACTCTTAGATCGTCTGTGACACGGTGACACCAGTTCTAGGTGGTTTAGGCTTAATCAGTTGTAATTGTTACATGTTCAGATATTTTATTGCTTTCTTCCGCTTATTCTAAATTTTTCGATTTTTATACGTTATTGTTTTATAAATGTTAAAGAGTATAAAATGGGTAAAAATGTAGTTAGTTCAATAATTAGCTTGCCTAGCTCACATTATTATGCGCCATCACGACTCCCGAGGGTGGAAAATCCGGGTTGTGACAAGTTGGTACTAGAGCTCTAGGTTACATGGGCCTGACAATTCACAGACAAGCTTAGTAGAGTCTGAGGGATCGGTACGGAGATGTTTGTATTTATCCCTCAAAGGCTACAAAGTTAGGAAAATTTCACATCTTTTCTTTCCTGTCATGTGGTTTGGTTTCTCAATGCTGATTGAATTTGTATTATGTTCTCTCGCAGATGTTGAGAACGCGCGATTCCTCATCTGCTGACCAGCAGCCCGAGCCCCCAGCAGTAGCTCCCACAAGGGGTAGAGGGCGAGGGCGAGGCCGTGCTAGAGGCCGAGGTAGGGGCAGAGCTCGGCCAAGAGCAGCAGTACCAGCAGCAGAGCTTCAGGTTGACTTTGATGATGAGGTTCCGACCCCAGTAGTTCCGGTGGGCCCAGCTCACGTCCTAGAGGGGTTTATTGCTACTCCAGTACTCCAGGATGCTTTGGTCCGTCTAGTGGGCCTTATGGAGAGTGTCACCTGAGCAGGCTTGCTTCCTGTAGCACCATTCATCTCTCAGGCTGGAGGAGGAGCCCAGACTCATGCTACTCGCACTCCGGAGCAGGCAGCTCCCTAGTTTCAGACTCCAGCAGTTCAGCCGGTGATGGAGTAGCTATGTTTGTCGATGCTTTGTTGAGATTGGATAGGTTCACCAAGCTCTTCACTACTACATTCAGTGGTGCATCTTCTAAGTATCTCCAGGATTATCTAGACAGATGTCATAAGGTTCGCAGGAACATGGGGAGAGTAGAGACCAATGGGGTTGATTTTGCTACTTTTTGCTTGTCTGGGTCTGCCAAGACTTGGTGGAGAGATTATTTCTTGGCTAGACCAGCCGGATCACCAACGTTGACTTGGGAGCAGTTTAGGTAGCTATTTCTAGAGAAGTTTGTCCCTATCACTTAGAGAGAGGCCTATCGGAGGCAGTTTGAGCGTATCCAGTAGGCTTCTATGACTGTTACTCAGTATGAGACCAGATTCATCAACTTGGCTCATCATGCTCTTATCATACTTCCCACTGAGAGAGAGAGAGAGGGTGAGGAGGTTCATCGATGGACTTATTTAGCCGATTCATCTTCAAATGGCTAGAGAGACTGGGAGTGAGATATCTTTCCAGGAGGTGGCCATTGTGGCCCGGAGAGTTGAGATGGTTCTATCATAGGGAAGTGGTCACGGGGTCTGACAAGAGGCCTCGTCATTCAGGCCGATTTAGTGGTACCTCGTCTGGAGGTAGGGATTCATATGGTAGAGGCCATCCTCCTAGGCCTTTCCAGTCAGCACTGCAGGTTTCTCACGGTGCTTCAGGTGGCCATGGTCCTCAGATATAGTATTTTTCCCTCGAACACCGAGTATCTCTTAGCATCAGGGTTCCCGTGCCATGGTTCAGGCACCGAGTGTTCCACAGCCTGCCCAGCCAGCTGGAGGTGAGGGTAAAGGGGCTAGAGGTAGAGGTAGAGGTATTAGAGGTAGAGCTCAGCCGCAAGAGGTAGAGGCCAGCCAGCAGCCTGCCGACCCAGAGATATGGTTCTAGGTGGTTGGGGCCCAGCCCCGATGTGTCGGAATGGAATTTCGAGAGTTGCAGTAGCTTCGTTAGGTGATTTTGGATATGCGTGCAAAGTTTCAGATCATTCAGAGGTGCTTAGGTCGAGTTTTAGATCAAATGCAAGTTTCGGAAGTTTTAGTTTAACTTAGGCTTGAATCCGTGGTAATTCGATGATTTTGATGTTTATGATGGTGTTTTTATGTTACGAGCAAGTTTAAATGAAGTAATAGAAGGGGCTTCAAGAGCTGGGCAGAATGTTTAAAACCCTTATATCCGCGACCCGCCTTATTTTTCCACCATTTTTACTCCACCAAGAGAGCTTTTTGAGCGATTTGAAGAGGGTTTTCAACGGATATTGATTGGAGGTAAGTCTCTTGACTTAAAAACACCATTTTTATGAAGAATCAACCCTCAAATCCATGAAAATAGGTTGAAATTGTGAAGAACTAGGGCTTGGTTTTTGAAAATGAATTTTGGGGATTTGAAAGGACATTTGAGCTCCGATTTTGGTAAACTTTATATGTACGGACTCGTGGCAAGACGAGGAATCTGTT
Source organism: Nicotiana glauca (assembly GCA_026770625.1). Classification (NCBI taxonomy): domain Eukaryota; kingdom Viridiplantae; phylum Streptophyta; class Magnoliopsida; order Solanales; family Solanaceae; genus Nicotiana; species Nicotiana glauca. The sequence continues at coordinate 130,653 of MU674407.1, forward strand.
GGTATGATTTTCGAAATTTTTCGAGAAGTGGGTCCGGGGCTCGGGTTTTACCAACTTCGTAAATTTTAATACTTTTCGAGTATTTTTTTATTGGGGTATGTTTCTTTAACCCATATTTATGTATTCGTTGTGATTTTGACTAGATTCGACGCGCGAGGAGGTCGATACGAAAGAAAAAGGCATTGCGGACCATTCTACGGCCGGTTAGAGGTGAGCAGTTGGTGTATATGATGGCCTGAGGGTTTGAAACCCTGGCTTATCACATTGTGACGCTATTTAGGGCGTGACTCGCATCCCATGGCAAGTGCGGGATTGGTTATGAATGGGGATTGTGACTCGGTCCATCCCGAACAAGAATAATTCTATATTTGCGATTGATACGCACCCTGTGTGGAATATATCTGGGCTTAATGCCATGTTTGGGGACTTGTGCCGACCTGTAGTATCCTTACAGGATGAATATCATTGTGATAGCATGTATTGTATAATCATTGATCTCAGTCCTATGTTTAATCACTGTTATGAAATGCTAAGTCACTTTTCCTGAAGTTAAATATCTAAAGTATATTCTTATTGATAAATTGGAAACTGGGAAGTTAATTGAATCTGTTCTGACTTATATGCATATTATGGACTGAGTATAGATCGGGCTGCGCGCCGCAGCGAATGTTATGATTATATTGCGCTTGGGCTGAAGGAGCCCCTCCGGAGTCTGTACATACCCCCAGTGAGCATCGTCGACATTAAATGGATCGTTCTGTACGCCACAACGTGTTCATGTGCATTGCATTGCATCCTTGCATTATACTTGACTGTTATATTTGATGTTGCTTTGCTGTTGGTTCGAAGTTAAGGTGTCGGACTGTTAGTTNTTTGTTTTCAGAGTTTATCAGAGTTGTTGAGGTAGCTGCTTGACGTTCGCAGGACCTGACTACTCTTTCTATTTCAGTTTTATTTATATATACATTTCCAAACTTGAGTATTTCGTTCAGATATTGTTATCTAGTTTTGTTTAGAGGCTCTAGACTCGTGACCCCAGATCTTTTGGGAGTATTTTTATCAGACTTCGTATTTCTCAGTATTATTCTTCTACAAGTATTGGAGTATTATTCTAAAATTAATATATTCTCCCTGAATTGTTGGTTCTGAGATTTATTGTTGAATTGGGAGCGATTATTGGTCAGGCTTGCCTAGCTTTAGGGTTGGGCGCCATCACGACCGGGTTTGGGGTCGTGACAAGTTGGTATCAGAGTCTAGGTTACTAGGCCTCGCGAGTCATGAGCCGGTTTAGTAGAGTCTCGCGGATCGGTACGTAGACGTCCGTATCTATCCTCGGGAGGTTACAGAACTTTTAGGAAACACTTCACTTTCTTGGAAATTCTTATCGTGTGTATTTGATTCAGCTTGAGATATAACTCTTGAAATTCCTTCCACACGTCGGCATGCGCATGCGAGCGCTCGGTAATATAATTGCCTTGATGGGTGGATCTTTGCTAACGGCTTGAGCACCAAGGTACTGATTTTGTGAGCAAGTGTTTTGAACTCATATGTTCATCATTGTCCTTATTAGCCGGAATGGCGGTTGGATATCCACGTGAGGAGTATGTTAGTGCTGCGAAGTGTATTTATACGACTTGGTAGTGGCGAAGAAGCCTACTGGATAGTAGATGAACTGTTAAGTGATTCGTTTCTTATTGTGATCTGTTGAGTAGCCCCGAGTTATGGGCGCGTGAAGAATATTTTTCGTGTATCCTAGTTGGAAAGTAAAGTGCATTACATGTGACGGTATGAGTTTAGACTCAGGAAGATTAAGTGATGGTGTAATGTGTATGGCAGTGGAAGGTATACAAAAAAAAATAGTAACCAAAGGTAAAGCTAATGGGTAATTGACTTATAAGAGAAATCTATTTGTCATATTAGTTAGATAAGTCTGGGAGCTGAGATCGCTTCGGTAAATGTATTGTGACGAAATCGTTGAGTCAAGGAGACCACCTTGAATGCCGAAAACATTAAAGAAAGAATATGTTCCTGTCACACTTCCTTTTTACGAAGAAAGCTTTTACGCCTTTTACTATACCCCGGGGAAAGGATATAATAAAGAAGGAGTTTTTCCAATTTAAGGACAATCGAAACGGGATTCGTTTTTATCAAAGATTCAGAGTCGCCACTTGGGAGATTTATGGAGTCCCAAGTCACCAGTTTGAATCCCGAATCGAGGAAATGGTTTGACTCTGTTTAACAGTTGAGAACCAGAAATCTGGGTAAGGAATTCTGTTAACCCGGGAGAAGGTGTTAGGCACTCCCGAGTTCCGTGGTTCTAGCACGGTCGCTCAACTGTCATATTTGGCTAAACTATTTGATTTTAATACATGTTATCCTATTTGTACAATTTTAGAATTATTTACCTCTTTTGTCGAATTATTTTTATTTAAGAAAGTGAACATCATTTAAGAATATGTTTTCAGATCACGTCACATGAAATGCACCCAGATCCTTGACACTTTCTTATTCAACGTTTTTGGATTTGGATTTGGGTTGTATGAAATATACACCCGTATTAGAAAAGTAATATTATTAAAAATCGCACCTAAAGCGGCTAACGTGTCGTTATCTTTTGGGAAGGCCGTGAAATTCGCTAAACGGCCTATCCCGAGTACTAAGTATTTTAGTAAGTAATTAATGAGGGCCCCGCAATTATATATTTTATTTGGCAAGGCTCGTCTCATTTTATTTATTAAGGTCAAACTAAAGTAACTAAGTTTTCTATATTTGTTTTGTCTCTAAAGGT
>MU674408.1:16814-38479 GCA_026770625.1 Nicotiana glauca
AAATCAGTACGTGCAAGTCATGCTAAACTAATTGTTGTTGTGATCTACGGGGTTTGTATGAGCCTTTGAGTGTTTGCTTTGTACCCCCACTTATTTGTTATTTGTTTTGACTGACGCCCTAGTAATTTTATCCTTTTAAACTCCATATATGCCTCCATCCCTTTCTCCCCTTTAGGATTAGAAGTCCAAATACCCCGGGACTGATAGGTCGGGACGGGTATTAGCATGCAATAAGTAAACGAGACTAATCGTGCTTGAATACCTTAATGGGGTGGGAAGGGTAGAATATGGAGATGATGATGGTGCACTAATATCATAGGCGACCCCTCTTTTGAGGAATATGTGCGGGGTATCGCACCGAATGATCCATATTATAGTTAAAACTAGGACCCTTTTTCTTCGCTTTTCCGTTATTTAAATTAATATTTTCTTCAAAACTAAGCTCTCCTTTCACTTGTGCCTTTCTTCTTTCAAAATTGTCAACTTGTTTATATTTCTTATGTGCAAACTTTGCTTGTCTACTCCTACTCTTCTTAAAGTCACAATTAAGCAAGGCAGGGAACTACACTAGTGGATCTTGAGGGGTGCCTAACACCTTCCCCTCGAGATAATCTCAAGCCTTACCCGAACTCTGGTTTTCTTTCAAATCCTTCTTCTTTTCTCTAAAAGTGTCCTAATGCACTATAATCATTAGGTGGCGACTCTCCAAACTCCATAGCCCAAATTCCCCCAAAAGGGGATAAAAGAGTCATTCCACGCATAATGTCGTAAACCTAATTTCTCCTTAGAAAAAGGGGGCGTCGACACCTGTTTTAGTCCATAAATGGACCTTTTAAGCTTACACAACATGTGCTCTTTGCCACTTTCCACGAAACTGTCTGGTTGCATCATCTAGATGCACTCATCAAGACTTCCATTAAGGAAAGTTGTCTTGACATCCATTTGTCAAATCTCATAATCATAATGAGCAACAATAGATAAGAGAATCCTTATAGACTTAAGCATGGCTATCGGCGAGAAGGTTTCCTCATAATCGATCCCTTCTTTCTGAGTAAACCCTTTCGCTACAAGCCTTGCCTTAAAAGTTTGTACTTTTCCATCTACACCTCTCTTTTTCTTATAGATCCGCTTGCTTCCAATGGATTTAACCCAATCGGCTGGTTCTACAAGATCCCAGACTTGATTAGAGTACATAGACTCCATCTTTGATTTCATAACAGCAACCTACATATCAGCATCCTTATCATGTAGTGCTTGGTCGTAATTGACAGGTTCGGAGGTAGGCTCCTCAGGGATCCTATCATATGATTCTCTCAAGAGCGTATAACGAACTGGCTGTCTTATTTCCTGCCCACTACGACTACGCACTACATCAGTTGCAACTACATCATTTTGATTTTGGGGTTGAACCACATCATCATCAGGAACCTGAGTCTCCATGCTATCCACTGGGACATCAACGACTTCTTCTTGTTGTGCAGTCTACTCAACATAACTCCTACTACTTTTTGGTAGTACGACTTCGGGAACTTGTTCTTACGGTACATTAAGTCTATTGACATTTCTCCCACTACTAAAATGCAATGGTATGTCAAAATCGACTTTCGGGGTTTGGATATGGACATTTTGTTTTTTAGATGACTGAGTTTCCATTCCTTTGCTAAGTTCCCCTAAAACGAGTTTACTTCTAGGAACATGGTTCATCAAATAGTCCTCTCCCAGAAACTTGGAATTTGTGCTAACAATTATCTTTTTCTCTTTAGGACAATAGAATAAATCACCTTTCGTCCATTTTGGATAATCTACAAACACACATACATCCGTTCTTGCCTCCAATTTATCCGTTTTCTCTTTCAGCACATGTGAGGGACAACCCCAAACTCGAATATGATGTAGACTAGGCTTGCGCCCAGTCCACAGTTCTGTAGGGGTCAAAGGTACTGACTTTGAAGGAACTAAGTTCAGAACGTAATTCGTTGTTTCTAAGGCATGTCCCCAAAAGGACGAAGGCAAATCCGAATAACTCATCATTGATCTAATCGTTTCCATAAGAGTCCTATTTTTCATTCAGCTACACCATTTTGTTGTGGAGTTCTAGGTTCAGATAATTGAGATATAATTCCACATTCTGATAAATAACCAATGAAATCCGCAGAGAGGTACTCCCCACTACGATCAGATCGTAGTGTCTTGATATGTTTATTATGTCGCTTTTCAGTCTCAGTCTTTAATTCTTTGAACTCTTCAAAACATTCAAACTTTCGACACAACAAATAAATATATCCATATTTTGAGTAATCATCTGTGAAAGTCACAAAATACTCCAAACCACCTCTTGATTGGACATTTATTGGACCACACAAATCAGAATGAATTAACTCTAATTTATCGCTTGCTCGATTTCCTTTTGAGAGAAAATTTCGTTTTGTCATTTTTCCTTCTAAACAAGATTCACAAGTTGGCAGTGCCTCCACTTTCAATAAAATTAAAGGTCCATCTTTGACCAACTTTGAAATTTTGTTTAGATTTATATGACCCAAACGCAAGTGACATAAATATGTTTCACTCAATTCAGAAGAATGTTTTCTCTTACTTGGTAAATTAACATAATTCAGTTATTTAGGTTGTAATGGTTTAAGAATAGAGTCAACAACAAAAAGACCATTAATTAATGTAGTCGAAGAGAGATAACATTTATCATGAGTAATAACACATTTATCAATATCATGAAAATTAATTTCATAACCATCTTTCATAGCGCTAGAAACGGAAATTAAATTCCTTCTAACGGAAGGTACATATAATGTTTCTTTTAAAGCTAAAACTCTACCATTACCAAACGAAATACAAATATTTCCTATTTCTAAAGCTGGGGTTGACGAACCATCTGCTTGATAAACATTGATTTCTCCTCTACTCAGCCACCGTGTTACCTGAAACCCCTAGAAATAAGTGAAGACATGATTAGTGGCTCACGAATCTACACACCATGACATGGTAGAAACAGCCGCTAAAAGAGCTTCAACGACATGTAGATGTAAATCACCTGGTTTATTTTTCAGCTTGGCTAGATAAGTCGGACACTGCTTCTTATGATGCCCAGGCTGCTTGCAAGTGATAGCACTTGCCCTTAGCCTTCTTCACACCAGCAGTTGCGCCACCAATAGGGGGCTTTTAAGTCTTTTTCTTCTTCTGACCGCCTCTCGGCTTAGAAGCAGAACCTGTCTCAAAATTCAATGCCACAAGAGGATCTTGTTGCTTGATAATAGTCTCTGCCGACTGCAGCTCATTCAACAATTTTGCAAGTGACAAATCCATTTTGTTTATGTTATAATTTAGGCAAAACTGCTGAAAACTGTCAGGCAGAGTCTGCAAGATCATTTCAACCTGCTTATCCTTATCAATGTTAGCTCCAAAGACCTCCAGTTCATTCAGAAGACTCATCTTCTTTAGAACATGGTACCTAACTGATGAACCTTCAGCCATTTTGGTATTTAGAAGAGCTTTCATGGCAGTCTTCTTAGTCGCACGATTATGATCTCCAAAAATTTCTTTGAGATTTTCCAGAATGTCATAAGCAGACTCCACTGACTGATGCTGATGTTGCAGATCATTTGACATAGATGCAGAATGTAACATCGTGCCATATCATCAACCTTGACCCATTTCTAGTAAGCCTTTTGTGCATCATCTGTAGCATCATCTCCAGGTTTTTCTGGACACACCTCATCGAGTACAAATTTATACTCTTCGGCAATTAGGACAATGTCTAAGTTTCGTTTCCAATCAACATAATTCGGACCCTCAAGTTTGTTTTGAGTAAGAATAGCAGTAAGGGGATTGAAAGCAGTCATTGTTAATCTAGGAGACAATTTCATTAAATAGATTAAAATCAGTCATGTTTATTTTAATATTAAAACTCAAAACACATTACATATATATAATCTATGCACCTTGAACAATAAATTTTGATGGAAAAAAGGCTATTCTTGCAATATACATATATAATGACAGATTATTCACTCCATGAATTTAGACAGGCCATACTCAGATGGAGAGTAAACTGTTAATTTAACTCAAGTGAATATCAACATTCAATATATATATATATATATATATATAGCTCCATTGAACCAACATGCATACTCAGATGGAGAGTGAATACAAGTAATCAACAACTAGTATGCCCTAGTGATTATCCATAATGAGTTTATACGATATGGAAGAAGACCTACGTCAACGTGTAAAAATATTATATCACTAGTATTTTAACCCTGTAGTCCATAGGAAACGATACCTACCACCACTAGATTAAAAACAACATAAAAAAGTTTTGAAATGTTTTCAGAAAGTCAATAAAATGTCCAAAAATCCATCTAAACGACCCCGAATGCCCAAAAAATAACATATCTCATGGGCTTTTGCCCATGATTATTGCTCACTAGATTGTTTCGCATGGACCTGCCAAGTTTCAGGTCAATCGGAGTCGATCAACAAGTTGACCTCCGATTTTTTGGCCTAATTCGGCCAAATAGTAATTTTTGCATTTTTCATGGAACAATGTAATTTTCAGATTATTCTAATCAAATATCATAAATCATAAGCAGATATTACATGATTTTCACAATAATCATAATACTCAGAACAACATTCATGTTAAGAACAATGTAGTTTTACAGAATTCAAAACCAATCTTTGCAGGTAATACAAAACTTGCATATTAACATGATACTTATTTTATTGTTCATCCTAATCATTTAATTAGACGTGAGTAGGCTCTGATAGCAATTGATGGAATATATATCACAGTGAAAGAAATCACAGTATGTTATTCACATGTAAATTAAACAATTAGCACATACGGAGATTATACAAGTTACCTCTTGAAGCGTGAACAAAGCAAATCGATATCCTTCTCCAGTTCTAGAATTGCAAGACCTCAGTAACCTTCCACAGTCTTCTATTGTGTTACCCAAATAAAACCTGGAAAATAAAGAACTTCGGTTGGGCGAAATTCAAGAAAGTAAAACTGTAACGACCCTAATCCAGCCCGGTCGTGATGGCGCCTCTTGTGAAGACAAGGCCAACCGACACAACATACATATTAACCCTTTAGCCATTAAAAGTCATTTTTAAGCCTTTAATTAAACAATATTTCATAATAGAAGTCTTAAAGAATAGTGTGGAATTTATACACAAGCCCGAACTCGGGGTGTCATAAGTCACGAGCATCTATAAGGGTATGAATACAACTACAAGGTCTGAGATATACAAAACAGGACTGATGAACCAAAAGGGAGAAAAGTCGTGCTGCGAACGCTGGTAGCCACCTCGCTAAACTCCGATAACTCTGCCGCCAATCAGCCAAAACCTGCTACCGGGTATATAAATACTTGCATCTGCACAGAAGGTGCAGGGAGTAAAGTGAGTACTCTAACTCAGTGAGTAATAAAGGTAAATAACTACTGAGCAGTAAGAAATCACGTAAAGCAAATCAATATGTTGTATAGAAGTAGTGTAAAACCTTTTGAGAAAAAGCAGTGAAGCTGTAAAATCTTTAGAAACATCTTAGCTCAGTTTAAACCTCTTTTGAAGATGACTTTTTCATCGGTTACGAAAATGAATGCAAAATAGTTAGTGGCGATAAGCATAGAAATACGCCCCTCGGGCACAATTATCATAGTATAACAGGTAAAACGACAAGTAAATATGAAAGAGGAACACATAAAGGTTCACCTCTTAGGCAATATCTAAGAACAGTACCAGCCCCTCGGGCTCACTCTCATAACAATATCAGCCCCTCGGGCTCACTCTTAGATCACAATGGGTACCCGCACTTACTGTGGGTTTGCAGACTCTGGAGGGGCCCCTTACGGCCCAAGCGCTATATCAAGCCACCTCGTGGCATCAACTCTTGGCTTTAGGCCTCACATCACTCAAGCTACCTCGTGGCGTATAAATGTATCTCAGGCCCTCGACCTCATATCACTCAGTGTATCCTCACATCTGGCCCTCAGCCACACTCAGCCATAAAATCATCACAAGCCCCTCGGGCATTAGTAAAATAGTAGTTCTCAACCCAAAACATCATTTAAGTCTCAAAACTGAGTAAAAGTGGTTGAGTTGTAAAACAGTGGAAAAACAGCATGACTGAGTTAAAGTAATAAGTCAATACAATGAGGAAATAGTGACAAAAATCCCCGAAGGGTTCAAATAGTTGTCACGAAGCCCAAATATGACAATCAATCCAAATTATGATGATAACAAATAAGTTTCAATCAAATAGGCAGGAAAATCATCAATCAGGACAGACCAAGTCACAATCCCCAAAAGTAAACGACCCCATGCTCATCATCAAGCGTGTGTCTCACCTCAATATAGCACTATAATGTGCAATCCGGGGCTTCAAACCCTCAGGACATCATTTACAATCATTACTCACCTCGAACCAGTGAAATCTCTAGCTCATGATGCGTTTGCCTCTCAAATTGGCCTCCACGCCCATCGAATCTATCCAAAATCAGAACGAGAACATCAAAATATGCTAAGGGAACAAAGCCCAAGCGAAAACAATCAATAACAGGCACAAATCCCGAAATTACCAAAACCCGAGCCCCTGCCCACTTCTTGAACTTCAAAAATTTTTACATTATTAGATTCATCGTCCTCTCACGAGTTCATACATATCAAAAGTTCTCAAATCCCACTCCAAATGATCTTTCAAATCCCAAACCAAAAGTCCAATTTCTCAAGCCCTAGTTCTTCAATTTTAGGCCCAATTTCCATGAATTTCTTGGTGGATTTCACAATATAATCGAGTTTTAAGACCAAAGTTCTTACCTCGAGTCGTTTCCCCTTGAATCCCTCTTTAATTTCCTTCAAGAATCTCCAAAAATGAGCAGCTATGGGGGAAAAATGACCCAAAATCGCGGATGAAATAACTTAAAAGCTTTCTGCCCAGGCCTGACTTTCCTTCTTCGCGAACGCGTAGCACAAACTTAAGTTGACCTATTTTACCTTACACGAATGAAATGCTTCCCCAGCCTTAACCTTCGCGAACGCGATGACTTAATTCCACTGAAGGTCCAGCTGCTCAATCCTTCTATGCGAACACGAGACCACAATTGCGAACGCGATGCACAATATCTCAGCCCTACGCGAACGCATAGACTGCCTCGCGAATGTGGAGGCTAAATTTCCACCTTCCTCAGCTGACTCTTCGCGAACACGAGGGTCCTCTCACGAACGCGAAGAGTAAAATGCCTGCAACTGCTGAAGACCAAAATCTGCAATTTTCTTCAACTTCAAATGATCCGATCAACCCTCTGAAACTCGCCTAAGGCCCCCGGGACCTCAACCAAAAGCACCAACACACCCTATAACCTCATTCAAACTTGTTCCAATCATCAAAACATCTCAAACAACATCAAATTACCCAAAACTCATCAAATTCAAGCCTAAGTTTTCCAAAAACATCTGAAATACACTTTTGACCAAAAACTAGACCAAACCACATCCGAATGACCTGAAATTTTGCACACACATCCCAAATGACATAACGAAGTTACTAAAACTCTCGGAATTTCATTCCAACCTCTATATCAAAATCTTACCTATCCACCGGAAAACGCCGAAATCTCACTTTCGCCAATTCAAGCCTAAACCTTCCATGGACTTCCAAAATGTATTCCGATCATGCTCCTGAGTCCCAAATTACCCAACGAAGCTAACCAAATCATAAAAATTCCGATCTGAGCTTATATACAAATAAGTCAAATCTTGGTCAAACCTTTAAAATTTCAAGTTATAACTGAGAATTGTTCTTTCAAATTCATTCCGATTTCCGTGAAAACTAAAACCAACGATCTAAATCAGTCATAATACATCACACGAGGCAAGTCATACCTGAAAACTGGCGATCAAAGTGCAAAAACACAAAATGACCGATCGGGTCGTTACATCCTCCCGCACTTAAATATATGTTCGCCCTCAAACGTGCCCAGAGTTCTAAAAACCAACCATTCGCTGAATAACCTTACCATGCATATACCTGGGGGTGATCCCACATCACCCTATCTCATATAAGGCCGATAACACATTGCAACTGAAATTGCACAATCCAATCTGGCCCATAAACCATAGAACCACATTTTCACTTCTGAAACCATCAATATGATAAAAACCTCACACCTATACTCTGAATAGACCTGAACCAGCTGTAATAAACCATGCCTGCAACCTCGGGAGCAATCCCATGATACACCACATAGCTCAAACACTCGTAGGGATAACTTCTATTCACAACAGCTTCCCACAACAACCGAATACTGGTTGAAAAGCTCTTATCAACACAAGTCTCATTCCAACACTCTCATATACTGCCGAAGATAAATGAAACACGCAACAAACCATAACCATTTCTCAGGTCAACCATTCATGAAGCTATTTATCCTTTGGCAAATACCATAGTAATTTTCGAGCCGAACCACGATATTATCCTTCCAACATGCTGAAATCGAATTCGTTCGTATTCATTAATGATCCCAACAATCACCTCAAATCCAAAAAATCACTTTGGTGACATGACACATCAATACAGGCCTAAGCCACAACTTGCACAATATGCGCACCAATAAGAAATGGTCCGAACATACTCAAATCATTAAAATGACTCAAACAAAAGAGCTGCACCCCAAGCTCACCAGTACCGCCACAACATAAGGCTGAGAACTAATCTCGCATCATAGAAATAGAACACACAAATCTAACCCGCAAGGTCATATCTCCACATAGCTTCTCTGCAATGCGTGATCCCATAAAACACTAATCCACACGAAACACCTCAAGTCACTATGCTCGAAAGTGACAACCACGCACAATTTGATGTCTGGAACCAAAGCAAATCATTATACCCACGGTGAAACAAATAACATATGCCACTTAACCCGATAGGACATAACTGATACGCCATTCACTGAGCAACGCCCAATTAATCTTCCCGCTTGAATTCCACTAAGAGACCCCAAATGAACCGCACCATATGTGCCTATAACCAATAAATCATAACACCTCACAACATAGAAAGGTAACTCATAGATCTCGCCAGATCACTGATAAGCTCAACAACGGTCAAATCAATACCTCCCTCAACAATGCCATTCGGAGCCAACCAAGCCGACTCAAGATAGAACAGTCACCCACATTGGCCTGCCAACAAACTCCTTATCAAGGAAACCTGAAGCTGCTCCTTCCACCTCTATAACTCTGCCAGTGCCATACGATACGGTGCAAGTCACCAAATTAATACCAAAATCAACAACCTTTCCCGACGACATGCCCGGCCACAAGAAACACACCCGAAAAGTCCCTCACCACCGGAACTGAATCAATATGAGGAGCCTCAACACTGACACTCATCACAAGATCCCAAATAAGAAAGACAAATCCGTCCCAGCCATCCGCTGGGTCTTTGAAATATAAAAATCCCCAATAGGACATAATCCGTCGAACATCGTCACTCAATCCGTGGAATTTTCCGGCATAGCCAACATTGTTATCTTATCGCAATAGTCCAGAACAACACAACATGGAAACAACCAGTCTGAACCCAATATCACACACAAGATCTATTATACCAAGCAACAAAAGGTCCGCTCGGATCTCCAAACCCTGATAGTCACTAAACAGTGCTGATACACATGATCTACAACCATAACATAGCCTGAATATGAGAACTTCCGGTCTCCAACCCCATGTAGCATACAAATAACCATGCATGTTCCCAAATTTCGCCATCCGAATACATATCACAACTCAGGTACCCAATCATTCCACGAAAGTTATTCTAAAATTCCCTTATGCCATCAAGCAAACTCGAATATCAGCATTCGATCTCTCAAGAAAGCGCTGCAGTACTACCAAAATACTATCAACTTAATCACATTGCCTTTTCTAAAACATATACCCTCATCAAATCACTATGATTAGCAATACCTTTTCCTTAATCATCTAAAGATCATTCACCCTAATCATATGAAGCTCATTTCTCTAATCACCTACAACTGCCAATGCTGCCTAAGAATTTTATGACATTCCATTTAGAACTGAACCGTAACCTTACACACGCAAGTCTCGATCCTCCACAACATGCCGCATATACCATACCATCCTAGTATAACATGAGAACTTCATCTCCCTTCCGAGCCACAAATATCTACGTACTCAACTAGTCAAGAACTTTCCATTGGTCCCACCTAGAAGCAAATCACTATACATCCCATGCTCCGCATGCCCATAGAAAATATACCTCTCCAAACTGTGGTAAAAACCATCAAGAACTCTCCGAGTTCCCCTTGCACAAATCAGACTTGCCAGGACTGAATCCTTCTAACTCGACCAAGCTAAGCAAGCCGACAAAACTTAAGAGCATTGCCGCAAAATACCTGTAAGAACTCATTATCTCGAACACACACAAGGAACAAATCATATTCTTACCATACCGGTCCGATCTACTACCAAACTATCCTATATATCTAAATTTCCTTCTGATTCATCTTCAACTAGATATTTCCTTTTTGTTATAGCACCACAATTCCTCAACTCTGACTTACCACATAGAACCAAGCAAAAGCCACACCGTCTAAGGCTCATAAGTCGCTGAATACTTTCTTAAACATTCCTAAAAGTACCACATTCCAAAATACGTTACTCTGCAGAACTTCCTGCGAATCTAAATCTGTTACCTTTACCTTCCTGATATCGGTACATAGAATCCCATAATTAACATAGAATACCATTAGTCTTGACCTCTTCCAATGAAAACTCAGTTTCTAATCGCATATACAACTTTAAAATACCCAACTGTTACATATAGAATCTTGAATACATTAGAACCATTCTCGAGAGTCATTCACTTTTATTCAAAATGAAATTTACCTGCCCCAACGAACAGAACCACCCATGCCTAATTGGCACTCCAACACCGCAGAATGTAATCCTCATCCCAATACAACCAAGCAACTTCCTGCTCTATGCACCGAGCATTCCTTACCAATAACAACTTAAGATATCCCGTGATTCTCTTACCCTATGAAGCATCATATAACTTTTGTCAAAAAATTTCCTTTACTCAAGCCATCTTCGGTTTCAATTTTTGCAAGCCATAACTGATTCACCTGCACGCCTCAAATTGGAACCAACATAACACCTGACTATGCAATCAACTACTCACAGCAGACTCCCCCACTTGGATCAAAGCCATAGATCAAAATACACTCAATAACTCATAACACTTATACTCTATTGATGCCACAATACCATAGTGAGATTAAACTCGAATCCTTTGTAAGCTTATGAAAACACATATTATCTAGTACTTTAAATCTTCGGCAAATCTCATACTCATTCTTGCAATAGTTAACTCCACTCTCTTAAGCGACCCAATTTATATTTCAACACATATTCTTCACTTGTAAATGAGATCTTCCAACAGTCACATAAGGATCACACAACCCTAGAACTCTTCGCAGGAGATAACCCACATATTTTGCCTCTAACTAACATTTTTGTATACCTTCCACCGTCATAAACTATACGTAGTCACTTACTCTTCCTGAGTTTGAACTCATACTGCAACATGAAATTTACTTCACTCTCAATTGGAAAACATGAATAGATCCTTCATACGCCCATAACTCGGGGCTATACCTCGAATCAAGATAGAATTCCAGCACCTAATAGTTCCTTTATCCTTCAGCAGGCCTTTCTCATCACTCCCACGTCATATAGATATAGCTCCCAGTACTAACATACTCATCACATAGCTATCCAGTCGTCACTTCCACTAATAGGGAAAATACCGAACATATAAGTTCAAAAATACTTGTTCACACAATCATCACCTCGGTGCTCAAGCCATAGGCAAAGATCCGGCCTCAAGTCCTCCAGACAGGCCCAATATCAAACTCACGGATATCACATCTCGCCCCTCGATCAGGGAATCACAAGCCATCGAGGCACATCAGACACTGAGCGCTGATGCGCGCACACGAACGCGTGGAAGGAATTCAAAGAGTTACATTTCAAGCTGAATCCAAGGACGCACGATAAGAATTCAAGAATGTGAAGTTTTCCTAAAGGTTCTGCAGCCTCTGGAGGATAAATACAGACGTCTCCATATCAATCGGTGAGACTCTACTAAACATGCCCATGACTCTTGAGACCTATATAACCTAGGCTCTGATACCAACTTATCACGACCCCAATCCGGCCCGGTCGTGATGGCACCTCTTGTGAAGACAAGGCCACCCGACACAAAACATATATTAAGCCTTTAGCCATTAAGAGTCATTTCTAAGCCTTTAATTAAACAATATTTCATAATAGAAGTCTGAAAGAACATTGCATAATTTATATACAAGCCCAATCTCGAGGTGTCACAAGTCACGAGCATCTATTAGGGTACAAATACAACTATAAGGTCTGAGATACACAAAACAGAACCGATGAACAAAAAGGGAGAAAGCGGTGCTGTGAACGCTGGCAGCTACCTCGCTAAACTTCGATAACTCTGCCGCCGATCAGCCAAAACCCGCTACCGGGTGTATAAATACCTGTATCTGCACAAAAGGTGCAGGGAGTAAAGTGAGTACTCCAACTCAGTGAGTAATAAAGGTAAATAACTACTGAGCAGTAAGACATCACGTAAAGCAAATCAACATGTTGTATAGAAGCAGTGTAAAACCTTTTGAGAAAAAGCAGTGAAGCTTGAAATCTTTAAAAACATCTTAGCTCAGTTTAAACCTCTTTTGAAAATGACTTTTTAATCTGTTACGCAAATGAATGCAAAACAGTTAGTGCCGATAAGCACAGAAAATCCGCCCCTTGGGCATAATTATCATAGTATAACAGGTAAAATGACAAGCAAATATAAAAGATGAACACATAAAGGTTTGCCCCTCGGGCAATATCTCATAACAGTACCAGCCCTTCGTGCTCTCTCTCATAACAATATCAGACCCTTGAGCTCACTCTTATAACAATATCAGCCCCTCGGGCTCACTCTTATATTACAATATCTGTCATGACCCAAAATCCACTAAGGGTCGTAGTGGCGTCGTAAACCTCTGTCAGGCCATCCAACTAACTTATCGATTAATTCCTCTTTTAATACTTTTGAAAATCTAAGGTTTCTCCGTCCATTTTTATAAATAAAACTTCACTACTAGAATTCAAAATTAAATAATAATAATTAGTTCAAATCCGTTGTAAACATCCCAGAAACCCAATGTCACAAGTACATGAGCGACTACTGATAAGAGGAATAAAATACAATATCCGCCCGGAATACAGTGGACGAAAAGTAAATACAGTACATTGGAAGGAACTACTCTAGCTGCGGTCGCCTCAAATGATGCAGCTCACCTAGTCCCAGCGTCATCCATGCTGCTACGCCCAATAGGCTGTTAGAGATATATATATATACCTATGCAACAAAAATGCACAGAAGTATAGTATGAGTACATAATCAACGTGTACTCAGTGAGTGTCCCGCCTAGTCCCGAAGGGGTAAAGACGAGATGGTCAACTTTGACACACTCTAATGGTCCAAAGGTTATTTATTCTCAATATACATATCAAACAGTGGATTTATTTTCTAACATAATTTTTATCCAGATAGAGGAAATAAGTAAACACATAATTCCTTCATAGGAAATTTTCCAAGATTTATTTTCATTATTAACAAGATGATCTCAAGCCAAAGTTAGGCATGTAACGACTTAAATAAGTCCAGGCAGCAATACAAGCATGCGCAAATCATACCGAGGTGACGGCCCGATCCAACATAAATAAATGTGCACTTGTCGAGGGTCGACGGCGCGCCTATAGATGCATCTATTAATCTGCCGAGGCGTTTGGCCCGTTCCAAAATAAACATACACAGACAGACAATCAGTCAAGAAATCAACAGGGAGCAATCATCCAAGAAAGGCCAATCCTCTTTAATAATTTGAGAAAATGAAGCTTAAGTCTTTTTAGAAATCTATTTATTAATTTAAATGTGATCTATTACCCCGCTCGCGAATCATCCATGCGACGCGGTCAACATAAGATACATGCTCAGATAGTCAATTAGAATTTTATCATGGAATAATTATCCAAATAAATCAATTCTTTGCTTAACGATTTAGGAAATGATGTTTAATCTCTTTTTAAATTCATTTACTAATCAAGGGTGATTTAAACAATCCAAGTCATTGATGGGTTCATAATTAATTCAAGTATAACATGATGATGGGTCCTAACTACCCGGACAATAGCATAATAGTACAAATGCACGGACTCTCGTCACCTCGTGCGTACGTAGCCCCTACAAATAGGAGCATATAATCATTCACTTCATCTATGGGGTAAATTCCCCCTCACAAGATTAGAAAGGAGACTCACCTCGCTCCGAAGATCCACAACCGGCATTCTACATTCTTCCGAAGACTTGCACCAATGCACCAAAACTAGCCAACGATCATATAAATCAATTAATATATGCTCAATTATAATTTACAACCCAATTTATAACATTTCCTAACCCCGAATGAAAAGTTGACAAAAATTCCCTCGGGCCCACGTGCCCGGAATCCGAAATTTCTCGAAGATAAATGTTACCCATGACCTTAGGAATTCAAAGATACAATTTTCTCTTACTTCCATACTCAAAATCATGGCTAAATTCCAAGAATATGATATTCTAGGTTTTTCACCAAAACCCCAATTTTTATACTAATTTCCATGCCTAAATCCATATATAAACTTCGTATTTAACTCAAAGCTAGCATAAATTACTTACCTCATGACAAGTGACGAAAACCCAAGCTGCTCCCCATCGACTCCAATGGAAGAAAAAATGGGGTTGACATGAGCTCAACCCTGAACTTAAAACATTACACTGCCCCAGCTGCTTCCGCTTCTGCGAAAATATAACCGCTTATGCGGTTCCGCTGTAGCGGAAAAACAAGCCGTTTCTGCGGCTTCCACTGAACCCCCCATTTCGCTTCTGCGATCCGTTCTCCGAAGATGCGGTCCCGCTTCTGTGGAACGTTGACTGCATCTGTGGTCCTCTCCAACATGCCCTTTTCCGCTTGTGCGATGCTCCTTCCGCAGATGCGATTCCGCTTCTGCGGAATTTAGACCGCATCTGCGGTCCTCAAGCTTTGGACCAAAAACCGCATCTGCGGCTCCCCGTTCGCTTCTGCGGCGCTGCTTCTGCGGTCAACCAACCGCAGAAGCGAAAATACCAGCAACCAGATGCCTTCATCCCTCTTCCAAATTCCAATTTCGATCGGTTAACCACCCGGAATCCACCCGAGGCACCCGGTACCCCAACCAATCATACCAACAAGTCCCAAAACACATTATGGACTTGCTCGAGGCCTCAAATCACATCAAACAACGTTAAAATCATCAATCGACCTCCAATCCAAGCTTTATGAACTTTGAACTTTCCAACTTCTATTTCTGATGCTTAAGCCTATCAAATCACATCCGATTGACCTAAAATTTTTCACACAAGTCATATTTGACATTACAGACCTACTCCAACTTTGTGAATTGGAAAAGTCAACCTCCGGTCTAACTCCTCAAAAACCTTCAAATTCTAACTTTAGCCAAATTGCTCCAAAAGGACCTACGGACCTCCGAATTCACTTCCAATCACGCTCCCAACTCTAGAATCACCATACGGAGCTATTCCCAGACTCGGAATACCAATCGGACTTTGATAACACTGAAATGCACTTCAATCCAAACTTAAGAAATTCCTTCTAAAATGCTAACTTCCACAATAGGCACCAAAACGCTCTCGGGTTATCCAAAACCCAATCCGGGCATACGCCCAAGTCCGAAATCATTATACCAACCTGCTGGAACCTTCAGATCCTGATTCCGAGTTTGTTTACTCAAAATTCCAATCCTAGTTCATTCTTTCAACTTTAAGCTTCTCAATGAGAATTTTCATCTAAATTTAACTCCGATCTTCCTGAATTTAAATTCCGACCATGCGAACAAGTTAAATTTCCTGAAATGAAGCTGCTCATGGCCTCAGACTGCTAAATGATGCGCTAGGGCTCGAAATGACCTATCGGGTCGTTACAATATCAGCCCATCGAGCTCACTCTTAGATCACAATGGGTACCCGTACTCACTGTGGGTGTGCAGACTCCGGAGGGGCCCCTTATGGCCTAAGCGCTATATTAAGCCACCTCGTGGCATCAACTCTCGGCCTCACATCATTCAAGCTACCTCGTGGCGTATAAATGTATCTCAAGCCCTCGACCTCATATCACTCAGTGTATCCTCACATCTGGCCCTCAGCCACACTCAGTCAGAAAATCATCACAAGCCCCTCGGGCATTAGTAGAACACTAGTTCTTAGCCCAAAACATCATTTAAAATATCATTTAAGTCTTAAAATTGAGTAAAAGTGGCTGAGTTGTAAAACAGTAGAAAAACAGCATGACTAAGTTCAAGTAATAAGTCAATACAGTGAGGAAATACTTATAAGAATCCCTGAAGGGTTCAAATAGGTTGCACGAAGCCCAAATATGAAAATCAGTCCAAATCATGATGATAACAAATAAGTTTCAGTTAAATAGGCTGGAAAATCATCTATCGGGATGGACCAAGTCACAATCCCCAATAGTAAATGACCCCATGCTCATCATCAAGCACGTGTCTCACCTCAATATAGTTGTACGATGTGCAATCCGGGTTTTCAAACACTCAGGACATCATTTACAATCATTACTCACCTCGAACCGACGAAATCTCTAGCTCATGATGCCTTTGCCCCTCAAATCGGCCTCCACGCGTGTCGAATCTATCCAAAATCAGAATGAGAACATCAAAATATGCTAAGGGAACAAAGCCCATGCGAAAACAATCAATAACGGGCACAAATCTCGAAATTACCAAAACCCGAGCCCCGGGCCCACTTCTTGAACTTCAGAAAATTTTACATTATTAGATTCATCGTCCTCCCACGAGTTCATACATATCAAAAGTTCTCAAATCCGACTCCAAATGGTCTTTCAAATCTCAAACCGAAAGTCCAATTTCTCAAGCCCTAGTTCTTCAATTTTAGGCCTAGTTTCCATGAATTTCTAGGTGGATTTCACAATATAATCGTGTTTTAAGACCAAAGTTCTTACCTCGAGTCGTTTCCCCTTGAATTCCTCTTTAATTTCCTTCAAGAATCTCCAAAAATGAGCAGCTATGGGGGAAAAATAACCCAAAATCGCGGATGAAATAACTTAAAAGCTTTCTGCCCAGGCCTGACTTTTCTTCTTCGCGAACGCGGTCAACCTCTTGCGAACGCGTAGCACAAACTTAAGTTGACCAATTTTTACCTTACGCGAACGCAACATGCCAGTCACAAACACAATGCTTCCCCTGCCTTGACCTTCACGAACACATCGTTTCCATTGCGAACGCGATGATTTAATTCCACTGAAGCTCCAGCTGCTCCATCCTTCTATGCGAACGCGAGACCACAAATGCGAACGTGATGCACAATCTCTCAGCCCTACGCGAACGCGTAGACTGCCTTGTGAACGCGGAGGCTAAATTTCCACCTTACTCAGCTGACTCTTCGCGAACGCGAAGAGTAAAATGCCTACAACTGCTCAAGACCAAAATATGCAATTTTCTTCAACTTCAAATGATCTGATCAACCCTCTAAAACTCAACCGAGGCCCCAGGGATCTCAACCAAAAGCATCAACACACCCTATAACCTCATTCAAACTTGTTCCAATCATTAAAACACCTCAAACAACATCAAATTACCCAAAACTAATCGAATTCAAGCCTAAGTTTTCCAAAAACTTCCAAAATACACTTTTGATCAAAAACTCAACCAAACCACATCTGAATGACCTAAAATTTTGCACACACATCCCAAATAATATAACGAAGTTAGTGCAACTCTCGGAATTCCATTTCGACCTATATATCAAAATCTCACCTATCCACCGGAAAACGCCGAAATCTCACTTTCGCCAATTCAAGCATAAACCTTCCACGGACTTCCAAATGTATTCCGATCACGCTCCTAAGTCCCAAATTACCCAATGGAGATAACAAAATCATAAAAATTGCGATCTGAGCTCATATACAAATAAGTCAAATCTAGGTCAAACCTTTCAAATTTCAAGCTACAATTGAGAACTGTTCTTTCAAATTCATTCTGATTTCCGTGAAAACAAAAACCAACGATCTACCTCAGTCATAATATATCACAGGGGAAAGTCATACCCGACAACTGGCGATCAAAGTGTAAAAACTCAAAATAACTGGTCAAGTCGTTACAAAAACGTTTTCTTTTTAGTGCAAAAAAACGGCCAGCTATATACCATGTATATATTGCTGCATTTTTTTTAGGTCAAAACACTTTTCCAAAACCTGTTAGATTTTCTTCTTCCACTAAGGAAATGTTTCCTTTATTTCCTATTATTCATGCACAGTAGGACCCACATAATTTAATTAACAAGGCTTCCTATTATGGAATGAATTTCGAAATTTGAAATTAATTTTTACCATGATAAATTATGAATTATTCCACTAAAAATCATAATTGCACTCCTTAGTTCAATTTTGAAATTCTTCCATAAAATCTTATTTAACTCTCATGCTAAGATTCAGATACTAACCAATCAAATTAAATTACTGATAATTTAATTTATTGATTATTTCCTTTAGACTTTCACTTAAATTATTTCATGTGTCGGATAAAAAATTCACCGGCCGGATTTACACATAAAAACTTATAAGCTTTCATAAAGGAGTATCATCAATCTCAAAAAATCGAGACATGAATTCTATCAACTAATTATTACTTCGCCAATGTATATCATTATTGTCCAACTTACCAGGCTTATTGACCCACGAAAGAATCTCGTCTTTTAATAAATAAAAAAAATAAATGATATACACAACTAATAATAATTATATCAAGATTAAGAGTATAAGTACATTGAATGGACTAGAGAAATTATTTTATTAAGTCAATACAAAATACCTATTTTTACTTGATCCGTTCAATACATACAAAATGTACTAGCATAAGAAGTTGGAATTAGATCATTCCCATAATAAATATAAATTATATTTAATCTTGTGCTACAACCATTCCGATGGCTTGTCCAATTCCATCACTAGATTGTGAACATAAACTTTATGACTTATAAGAACCGATGATTTAATCTTTCGTGTATAAGCTAAACTCTATACACTAAATCATCTACTATATAAGCAATAGACACAAAAAAAAAAATATATGATCTATTTAAAATAAAACTTTATTGAATTGAATGAATAAATAAATAAATAAACAATTGTTCCATAAAGAATACTACAACAATATGCATGGTTTATAGTATATCCTACCAGGAGAGTGAGAAGTCATCTTTGATGGATGATGATGAAGAATATTCACGATGATTAAGAGTCCTTCGCTGAATATTAAGAAACGGCTTCTTCCTCTCGATTATGTATGAACATGTGTCATTTCTTTAGCAGAGAAATATTGTTGAAGCAAAACAAAAGGTATAGATTAATTCGAGATCAATTACGATACGGCATGGAAGGCGGCGTTACACAAATTAGTATCCAAATGAAATATTGGCAGAACACAAAGACGAAGTGATGTGATGCATTCAGCAATTGATTATGTTGCATCAGATTGACAAGATATTCTTGTACGTTTTGGACATTTGATATCCAAGAACTCTTCCAAGTTAGTCTTGGAATACTTCATGTTAGTTGGATTGTGTTGGACAACGTTATTTCAGACTCGGCAATTGTATAAGCCATAAGCAGTAGGGAACTGACTTGCATCGCATCATTGTTGGAAGATTAAAATGGCTCGATCGCAACAAAAGTCGGGGTTTGACTTCTTTACTCCACTCATTTTTTAAAATAATTTATTGCCCTATGTGATTTATAAAAATCCAGTTTTTATAAATATTAGGGTAGATATTTATTATGTGATGATCTTATATAAAAAATTTAGAATTATATGCATGATTGGCATAGGCTGGAAGATATGCCACTGACGATGCTGCTATCATTCCTGCAATTCCGACCACAAGTCATGGTGTGAGAAAGAGACCTAAAGGGGGGATTGCCCTGGCCTTTGGATTTATTCACACGGCAACTGCCTAAATGACAAGGAGAGTATTAAGATATTCACAAGTGCTATAAGTTATGAAAATAATGAAAGCATCAGTCAACTTTCGATGACGAATGTTTCAAAAGAGGGAATGATGTTACGCCCCACAATATTACGATGAATTTGTTGGAAATTAAAGTCTAAGTGACTTTATATTCGTTTTGAAGATTAAAATCTTAGTAATTTTCTACTCTAATTTATTATTCAATTTGAAGATTAAAAACTTTATCGTTTATTAAATTTGATTTTGTCACATATTACTCGGTTTGAATATTAAAAACTTCAACGTTATTAATACTGAATGTGTCAAATTGGTTTGAAGATTAAAAACTTCACCATTTATTAATTCTAGCTCTGTCATGAAATAAACAGGAGTTCATATGATTGGTTCTACAAAGCAATAGGGTGGCGAATATGAATCTTTTGAAGAAGTATGTTTGGAATTTAAAATTATTCACCAAATGACTGCCCCTTTGTCACCGCAATCTAATAAAAGTGCGGAAAGAAAGAATATAACGTTAAACGAGATGATGAACGCCTTGGTGATAAGCTATGGTTTACCCCAGAACTTGTGTGTGTGGTGGGGGGGAAGTTATTCTTACAACTAACCGAATACTCAGTCGAGTTCCCTGATGATAGGATATAATAACGTATTTTAGTCGATTATTACACTCTAATTTACTGCACTTTAGTTGAGTTTGCGCTTTAATGGCTAGTGTTTTGTGCTAACGGTGTGTTTTATGCCTTGTAGGTGTGATTTCGAGCTATATAGATGTTATCGAATGCATTTAAGTGATTTGGAGCTTTAAAGTTTGAGTAAAAGTTCAAGGAATTAATCTGGGATCATGTTTGGGGGTCAAATTTGATAATTAAGTACGAACGAAGACTCGATGAGGCATATTGCGCACTGTCTAGTAAATTGGATATAATTTTTTTACTCAGAACTCCATTTTGGCTCCACAATATATGGTTGGAAAGATAACTCAAAGAGCTACAACTTTCATGTTTTAAGTTTTTCCAAATTCCAAATGGAAGAGTGTTAAAAATTGCGGTTCTACCGCGACTGCGGCAGAATCGCGGTAGAAGATGGTCGCGGACAACTGAAGAATCAGAGGGCATGTTTGGCCGCGTTTCCACCGCGACCGCGGCAAAACCGTGGCACGAGGAGGAAATTTTAGGGACCAAAGTACAAAACATGGAAGTTTAAGCCCTAAACCCTATATTAAACAAAGGAGGCCGGCCAAGAATAAGGAGGGGACATATTTTGGACACAAATTAGACCTAAGGAGGCAAGAGACACTCTTTAGGGTTAGACAACACCCTTGGAGGCAAGAACACATTGGGAGCAAAGCGGAGAATTCTTCTACGAGTTTTTCCTTCCTCTTCCTATTTTTCATTGTTGGTTATGACTTTTAGTATTGTAGTTTTACATACTATTATGAATA
>MU674408.1:45260-58679 GCA_026770625.1 Nicotiana glauca
TGATCATTCCCCATATTAAGACGCAATCTATTCCATATGAAAAATAGAATGGAAGGAAGCCCAACTTAAATATTTTAAAGTGTGGGGGGTACTTAGTTAAAGTACAAGTTCCTAAACCCAAAAGGTAAAGATCAGACCGAAAAAATTGATTGTGTTTTTATAGGATATGCAACACATAATAAGGCATATCATTTTCTGGTTTATAAATTAGAAAATCCTGACATTTATATTATTACGATAATCGAATCAGATAATGCTGAATTCTTTGAGAATATTTATCCGTATAAAAAGGGATGTGAGTCGTCTAGTAAAAAATCTAAGTGACCTTAGGAAGAATTAAAGGGAAGTACACCTAGTGAGGTGAATCCAAGACGTAGTAAACGTCAAAGGACAACTACTTCCTTTGAAACAGATCTTCTTACATTCTTGTTGGAAAATGAGCCTCAAATATTTAAATAAGCAATGCCTTTCTCGAAAGCATAATATTGAAAAGAAGCAGTCAATAGTAAGATAGGATCCATATTAAGTAATCATACTTGGGAAAATGGTTGATCTTCCTCCAGAAAATAAACCTTTTGGTTCTAAGTGGATTTTTAGAAGGAAAATAAAAGTTGATGGTACTATTGACAAATAGTAGGCAAGATTAGTTGCCAAATGATTTAAACAATAAGAATGTCTTGACTATTTTGACATACACTCGTCGATTACGAGTATTACGTACATATGAATGTTAGTAGCATTGACTACAGTATACGATCTTGAAATCCATCAAAATGGATGTGAAGACACCCTTTTAAATTGTTATTTGGAGGAAGAAATTTACATGGAACAACCAATAGTTTGTGGTTAAAAGAAAAGAAGGTGTGCAGACATGTTAAGTCCCTTTTTGGACTAAAACAAGCAGACAAATAATGACATATGAAATTTGATCACACAATTGTATCAAATGGTTTTGAAAATTAATGAATAGAAGAAAAGGCACATGAAATGTTTGGAATATGGCGCCGTTTGTCTTATGCATGACACAAGTGAATGTTAGACATAATGTCTAAATGATTTAATTTTTAAACCCCACCAATCCTTAGTGGATATTGATTTGATTTGTCATTGAATTCATTACTTGTTCAGTCTTAGTGATTATTAGAGATGAAACTACAAATTACAAAGTTGCTTACGTACTTTTTCAGAAATGATTTGTTCTTTCTTGAACATTTATAATGTTTAGCTCTTTTATGAAAGGGTGTCACCTGGAAGGCTATGACTTTTGATAGAGACACAATACCGTTAGACAACTACTCTCTAGTGGTGTTATCACAATGGACTATATAAAGTCAAGAAATAACGTGTTGGATCCACTTGCAAAAGGCCTATCTAGAGAGGCAGTTGAAAGATCATCGAAGGGAATGGGGCTAAGGCCTAGGACAAGTCATCATGGCGGTACCTCTACCTAGCAGACTGGAGATCCCAAGAGCTAGGTTCAAAGTTATCGAACAAATTTATGAATGACGGTTCAAAATTGTCAAATAACTCAAGTCTCGTGATGAAGACAATATTCAGAAATCAAGGTAAAGCATTAAGGCTTTTTTGATGAGTCAATAAAGCTTAAAGTTTTTTAATGATTTGCTAAGTCTGGTAGGATATGACCAGAAAGTGTGTCTATAGAATTACACGTTTAGAAGTCACCTATGTGAGTGTGAAGTGTAAGCTGCTTTAAGGGGAATGAAAGTAAAGGCCTATTCTCTAAGCACTCATGAAATCAAGCAGTGTTCATGGCTGAAACGAACACAACCGTGAGAACCAAAGACGGTTAAGGATTAATTGTGTGACCTATGGTTGTCTAGGTATACACCAAAGCTCAACGGTTCAAAGATATTAAATCTATTGATTGACCGTGTATATTTGACATAAGTTCATTACGGAAAGTTCAAAGGGGAACCTACTTATCCAGATGCGATTAATTCTTACTTGCGAATCACACAATATTTTCATGCATATGTTTTCAAATATGCTCATTCCCATTCGTGTGGGGGATTGTTGCGTTTTTATTATGGAGTGTGAATAGAAAGTGGAAGATGCCCCTCTTCATCACACCCTTTCATTGTCTATAAATTTAGAGGTTTTGCCTCATTTTTCACATATGAAAAATTTGAAAAAATTTGAAATCTTCTCCCCTCTTTTCTACATTGTTGCATTATTTTCTAAATAAACATAAGTGTCAAGTGAGATTTGCCTCGTTTGTTGAGTTTGCTAAAGTTCTGTGATTTGAAGTGCCGCTATCACAGAATAGTTATTCCGTTCTATCTTGGGAGGAATTAATCCATATACCTTGGGCAATAGTGAGAGGATTAAATTCCTTAAAGACACACTGTACATTCAGTGGGTTCGAAGTTATTATACGATTAGTTTATTGAACTAAAGTTTGTTTGCTTCTGTAATTTTCTAATTTTCAACATGTAATACCAACAGAAATATTCATAACTACCCCCTAACCTACAACTTTAATGCTTGACCTTCGCAACTTCCTGTCTAGGGCCATGTCCTCGGTAATCTGATGCCACGCCATGTCCTGCCTGGTCACCTCTTCCCAATACTTCTTAGGCTACCCTCTACCCCTCTTCGTACCCACCAAATTCAGCCGCTCACACCTTCTTACCGGGGCATCTGGGCTTTCCCTCTAAACGTACCCGAACCATACGAGCCTTACTTCCCGCAGCTTGTCATCCATGGGGACCACATCCACCTTCTCCCGAATATCTTCATTCCTAATCTTATCCATCTTGGTACACATCCACTTCAACATCCTCATTTCTACTGCTTTCATCTTCTGTATATGTGAGCTCTTAACTAGTAAACACTCAGCTTATACAACATGGTCAGTCTAAGCACCCCTCTATAGAACTTACTTTGGAGTATCAGTGGCACTTTCTTATCACAGAGGACCACAGACGCTAACCTCCAATTCATCTACTCTACCCATATACGGTATGTGACATCCTCATCAATCTCACTATCCCCTTGTATAACCGACCCAAGGTACTTAAAACTGCCCCTCCTGAGGATGACCTGTGATTCAAGCCTCAAGTCTACTTCTGTTTTCCTCGGCTCGACGCTGAACTTGCACTCTATGTATTTCGTCTTAGTTCTGCTCAACTTGAAACTCTTAGAGCCGAGGTCCTATCTCCAAACCTCCAACCTCTCGCTGACGCCGCTTCGCGTCTCATTAATCAGAACTATGTCGTCAGCAAATAACATACACCATGGTACCGTCCCTTGGATATGATGTGTCAATGCATCCATCACCAGGGCAAATAGAAATGGGATGAGCACCGACCCTTGGTGTAACCCATAACAACCGAAAAATGCTCTAAGTCGCCTCCCACTGTCCTAACTCGAGTCTAATTATCTCCATCATACATGTCCTTAATCACCCTAACGAAAGAAACCGGCACACCTTTTGCCTTCAGGCATCTCTATAGAACCTCTATAGGAACCTTGTCTCTATCCATGTACTGTTGCGCCAACCTCCTAATAATGTGGATAGCTTCTATGGTAGAACGCCCCGACATGAACGCGAACTGGTTGTTTGAAACAGACATCGTCCTCCTCGCCCACTTTTACCACCCTCGCACAAACTTTCATGGTATGACTAAGTAATTTGATACTCCTATAACTGTTACAGCTCTGAATATCACCTTTGTTCTTATACAACAGAACCATTGTGCTCCATCTCCACTCTTACGACATCCTCTTCGTCGTGAAAATAACTTTAAACAACCTAGTCAGCCACTCCAAACCTGCTCTACCCACACACCTCCAAAATTCTACCGGAATTTCGTTTGGCCCCATAGCTTTTCCCCTATTCATCTTAAGCATAGCCTCTTCGACCTCCTCAATTTGATGCACCTACAATACCTAAAGTTACTATGACTCTCGGAATGCCCCAATTCACCTAGCACAATATCCCATCCGCTACTTCATTCAGAAGTTTATAAAAGTAGGTCTGCCATCTCCGCTTAATCTGGTCTTCCCTCATCAAAACTCTACCTTCCTCGTCTTTAATGCACCACTAACCTTGTAATATTATTATCCCAATGTCTTCTACTTCTTCCTTTTTCTATTTTACTTCATATTCTTAACTTAATTCAATAGAAATCAACTTTATTTTACTTTAAAAAAGTAAACCTTTCTGCAAAGTGATGTTTAATTCTCTATTTCATAAATTTTGCTAAATCATGCAAGTATATTTGATGAAATTACTTATAATTTATTAGTTTATGTTGAAAGTTTTTATTTGTTTTATATTAATATTTCTGGTTTAGTGTATTAGCCATCTTTCTTTAATTATTGGTACTAATTCAGTTTAGATTGTAACTCTTTTTATTGTTCTCTATTTGTAGATAATACCATCTTAGTTAAAAACACAAAAAGGATTTAATATTCTGT
Source organism: Nicotiana glauca (assembly GCA_026770625.1). NCBI lineage: Eukaryota > Viridiplantae > Streptophyta > Magnoliopsida > Solanales > Solanaceae > Nicotiana > Nicotiana glauca. Next base: position 49,704 of record MU674408.1, read on the forward strand.
CAAATTTCTTGGAGTTAATAAAAAAAAAAGTTACCGGCTAAATAATTTTTTTGTTAAATTTCGAAAAAATAAAATTTGTTAAATTAAATAGATAAGATTGTTTAGTAAAAAAAGATAAATTATTCAAAAAATTAGGAGGAAATGGTCTTTGTACTGTTAAAATACAAAAAATTGTAAAATATAGTGGACTCACTTTTAAACGACTTAACTTTAATATCACCCTATAAACAAAAGAGACCAAAAAGGAAAAGAATTAATTAAGATGCGACCAAATTTAAATTAAACCCACTTGCGTAAAATTATGGATTCACCACAGTGATTTAAGGATAACGACCGACGTACAGATTTCTAGTCCGATAAACTTTCGAATAAGGAACACATCTAACATCTAACATGTTTGTGCGCCCGAATGCATATAACGCATTGTTGATTAGTACATATTATTTCTATTTTTAATTTCGATTGAAATGTACCTAAAATTTCATTGTAAAATAAAATAATTTAGTACCCTTTTCTTTAACTTGTTCACAAGAATTTATATATATGTGGAATTATGAGAGAGTTATATTCACAAATTTATGTATTACCCCTCAGTATTTACCGAATTCTCTGATAGAACATCTTTTACAAATTGATTTTCATTCCAATTTTTGAAAGGCTTAACCGAGTCTAATAGAAACATGACACGTGGCAGAGGCACCCCAAAAAGGAAAACGAATTGGCGCCAATTTTAACATAACCGACTTTTAACTAATTTAGCTATATAAGATCGATCTTAGTCCTCATATAACAGTCAGTCTCAGCAGATCCCAAAATTTACAGAAAAAAAGAAGTGAAGAAACTCCTCTCATAGCTAGGGTTTCTGCAGAAGAGATCATCATGTTCATATCAATCGTCGTGTTCATGTTGATCAGATTCCTAATTAACCGTCTCCTGCGCAGATTACCGGGGAGAGTTTTAAGGATAATCAACTGGTTTCTTATTTTCTGTGGGATCATCTCCTGGATCCTCCTTTTCTGGCGGTTCATCACTACTGGTATATATTCTTCTTCTTTTGGGTTAAGATTATTATACATCCTGTTTTTTGCTTTCATTATTATGATCTCCTCTGTTCATTCTTGTTGAAAAAATCTACAATCTTAAGTCTCTGAAATAATTATGGTGTTTGCATTATTTTGATCTTTCAATTCTGAAATAATTACTGCAGACAACAGATAGAAAATTGATGATTAGACGTTCCTTTATACTAGTACGTGTTTTTCTTTTCTGTTCATTTTTTTTGTAAAAAGGAGTTTGTTTATATATGGTAACTTACTTACTATTGTGGTTGAAATGATTAAACAGTGAGAGCTCATGTGAAGCCACTGCATGATAATGGAGCTGGAAAAATGCATCCGATTGAGTATCTGAATCAAACTGATGAACTTCACCTTGTCTCTTTAGCATCAAATCCAGCAACACCACCGCCATTTCGCAGGGGCAATAATGTGTCAATCGCTTCACTGCCGCCCTTGTCCGAGTTTAATTTCTTTACATTGGCCGCAGTCTCGCCTCCACTACCACAACCTGTGATGCAGCTGACCAACAATGTTACCATCTGTGGATGTCCTCAAAGAAATCCACCACTAATGTCTAAAGTTGACAATGAAGCTAGCTGCTTGGCAGTCGATCTGGTTCAGGAAATGAATACTGAAATTGAACAAGAATGATTGAAAGTGTTATAAGTACTTTGTTTTCAGTTTATATGCTGTAGTGGTTAGAAAGGTTTTACTAAATACTATAATGAATTTAGGTTTTGATTGAAAAGTATCAATTTTGTGGTTTGCTCTCTCAGTCTGATTCTTTGTACTAGAACAATTGATACAAGTGAATGAAAACATAGTCTTTGCTACTGCTCTACTTGAAATGAGAATTCCATGGTCACTTTACGTAAATTCTGCTTTTACAGTACATGGTGTTCTCATATTTATTTTAAAAGAATTAATCCTCTAATAGAAGAATGACGGGTAAATTTCACAAATGGTCATATAACTATGATTTTTTTCACTAAAGTCATATAACTTTGTTTTCTCACACAAAAATCATATAACTATGATTATTTTTCACAAAAATCATAGAGTATAACTTTATTTTCTCACACAAAAATCATATAACTATGATTATTTTTCACAAAAGTCATATAACTTTATTTTCTCACACAAAAATCATAACACTTTCACTAACTCGCACAAAAGTCATAGTGATCGAAAAATATAATTTTCAATAGTATTTTCTTATTTTGTGATTTTATTTTTTATTTTTAGTCTAATAAATAATAATCCAATTAAAATAGGGATGACCCATCCCTACATGGCCTACCCGACCCAATACTCATATAAAGTGAATCGTAAATCCTTCAAAACATAATACTTAATACTATATTTTATTTTATTTTCAACACTTTTATTCAAATTGATAGCATTTTTATTTCATGTACTCTCTAATTATACCTTTTATTTCTTTATTTTTTTGGTCAGAATCTCATGCATTCCGAACTATGTTTTTTATAGGGGAAGAATTCACTTTTCGTATTATATTGACTTGCATATATGGTTATTGGGTCGGGTTGGGTTGTGTTGGATCATTCCTATTGTAAGGAAAGAATATTAAATTAACCAACCGGTCGAAACTAATATCATTTGATAGCCAAAAAATATATATAGAATGAGTATGTAATATGTATATAATACACACACACACATATAATATATATATATATATATATACATATATTATCGGCTATTATTTTTGGGAGGGTAAAAATATTCTCATATTTCTCCTATTTTAGTTGGCTAACTATTAATTAGACTGAAAATAAAAAAATAAAATAGTACCGAAAAATTTATTTTTTCCGACCACTGTGATTTTTATGTGAGTTAGTGAAAATTTTATGATGTTTGTATGAGAAAATGAAGTTATATGACTTTTGCGAAAAGAAATCATAATTATATGATTTTTGTGTGAGAAAAAAAAAAGAATGACACGTGGCAGATAACCCCCAAAAAGGAAAAAGAGTTTGGCTCTAGCCAATTTCAACAAATTAAACCGACTTTTAACTAATTAACCATATGCAGTCTTTGTCCTATATATAATAACCGTTGCAGATCCCATTTTACAGAAGAAGACAACAAGTCAAGAAACTCCTCCCATAGGCTCTAGGCTTTCTGCAGAAGAGATTGATCACCATGTTGTTCATCAAATTCCTAGCTCTCAAGAAGAAAATGGACGATTTCTTTTTCAACTTACTAATTCAAGATCCCGAGTTTGAACGTCTCCGGCGGAAAAGGCCAGTAACGGTCATGAAAATTCTAAGGATAATCAACTGCATTCTTATTCTCATTTCATTCTTATGCGGGGTCTTTCTTTTCTGGCGCTTCTTCTTTAGTTCTGGTATGCTTTTTCTCTTGGGATTTTCCTGGCTTTTTACGCTCTTAATTGTCATTTTGCTTTCATTATGATGATCTTCTCTGTTCATTCTTCTTTAGATCAAATTTCTTTTTTTTTTTTTGCATCACCATAATCATCTCTGTTCGTTCTTGTTGAGAAAATATGGTGATCAGAAATGAGTAGAGACCATTTATCCATTTTCATCGTTCATTTCTGAAATCATTACTGTAGAAAATTGATGATTAGATGTGTTCTTGTTTTCTGTCGATTTCTTGGTAATTGGAATATTTATGATTGTAAAAAGGAGTTTATAGGGTAACTTACTATATTGTGGTTGAAATGATTAAACAGTGACCGGAAGTGGAAGTGGAGGAATAAGTGCTTTTCTTAAAGACAATCCATGGACTGAAAACGATACACTTTTTGCTCTTTCAATCTTAACATCATTACCAAAGACAGCAGAGAATAATGTCAAAATTCCTGTGACGCCACTGCATGATAATGGAGCTGGAAAAATGCATCAGATTGAGTATCTGAATCAAACCGATGAACTTCACCTTGTCTCTTTAGTATCAAATCCAGCAACACCACCGCCATTTCGCAGGGGCAATAATGTGTCAGCCGCTTCACTGCCGCCTTTCTCTGAGTTTAGTTTCTTTACATTAGCCGCGGTCTCGCCTCCACTGCCACAACCTCTCATGGTCTAAAGTTGACAGTACTGAAGCTAGCTGCTTGGGAGTCAATCTGGTTCAGGAAAATTAATACTGAAATTAGTTGAGCAAAATTGACTGCAAGTGTTTTAAGTACTTTGTTTTCAGTGTTATATGCTGTAGAGGTTAGAAAGGTTTTACTATTAGGTATTTCTATATGAATTTTAACTAAATGATGAGTTTAGGGGTTGATTGAAGAATGAAGAGTATCAAATTGAGAAGTCACATTTGTGGATTTGCGCACTCGAATTATCTGATTCGTTGTACTAGCTAGAAGTATTAATATAAGTAAATGAAAATAGTGTCTTTGCTATTGTTCTAATTGAAATGAGAATTCATGGTCCACCTTAATATTGCTCTTTAATGGTAGTCAAGATCATCTTTTAATTTTTTTTTTCTTTGTGTCTCCATCTTTAGTTTTTTTCTTTTTTTAATTATCTAATTCGAATAAAGTTTGATCTATATTGCACAGCAATACGAAAAAATAACATGCAGAATTACAGTTAATTTTGATAATATGCGTTCAACTTGCCCCAAAAATATAAAATAATTAAAGGGTCAATTTTTTTGGTATGATATGTGAGCCTTCAAGTGGAGTGTGCATAAAGTTCAGACTTTTCATGGACATGCTTATGTGGTAGATTTACAACGCTCAAAATAAGTAATAGCTCCAACTAATGACCTTAAATATAGCAGTAATTAAAAGATATAGGGTGTGTTTACTTTGGAAGAAATTTCTCAAACTTGGTGGCAAGTAATATATTATTTGATAATATGTACTACTCCATTAATTAACCATAATTAAGTATCAAACACGTGCATGTAAAGTTGATCAACCAAAATTTAAAGAAAAAATTAGTTATCCAAATTAGAGAATAGATTTAATATAGTAATATCAGTTTTCTATAATCTAGTGACAAATTGAGGCGAGAGTATATATTAATTAATCACAATTAAGTATAAATTAAGCACCTATAAAGTTAATTATCAAAATTCAAAAAGATGAAGTCGATTCACAAACCTAGCTAGTTTCCAATATTTCCATATACATATTTGTAATTTTCATTGAATTAGTACATTTCTATACTCAAGGTAACATTTACTAGATTCTACGTAAATGCAAAGTTCTACATTTTTAAACTTTCCCAAAAAAATCATGGAATTATGTGTGCTTCCAAAATTGTTCAACTCGAATTTTTTTTTTATGGGATACTTTAAAATATTCAAAAAGTGAAACAACCACAAATTTTTATGGGATACTTTAAAGAGTCACCTGGCTTCCAAATTCAACTCGAATTTGTGTTTATTAAAATCACTTAGAAGTTTGTATAATCCCATTATAATAATATAATGGAAATATAGAAAATATCAAATGTTGTACTCCCTCCGTTTCAGTTTACGTCAACCTATTTCTTCTTTGGTCCGTTCCAAAAAAATGAACCTTTCTAAATTTGGTAACAATTTAGCTTAAAGTTACAACTCTACCCTTAATGAGAAGCTTTTATAACCACACAAATATTCTGGGTCCCATTTGGACTTCTTTAGGACCACAGATTCTAAAAGTCTTCATTTTTTTTTTAAACTCCGTACCCAATCAAACAGGTTCACATAAATCGGAACGGAGAGACTAACAAACTTGGCACGTGCAAGGCACCAACAGGGTCTCCCGCCATTTCCAACCGAACCGATCGACTCCTTAACTAACTGAATCCCTCCTCCTGTATAAAAAACAACCTTCCACATTTCATAATCCTTCAGCTATCTCAATTTTACATTTACAGAAAGAGAAGAGCTAAAAGATTCAAGAACTTTCTCTCTTTGGTTCTCTGACGAAAAAAAGAGATCACGAAAATGGTGGACAATTTCTTCACCTTTCAGATGCATAATCCTCACAGGCAGAGAAGGGTCAGAGCTCTAAGGCTGTGTGATTTTATACCCGTTTTTGTCTTGTTTTTTTTCATCTACCTTTGGTTCATCTCCAATATTGGTGCGTACTTTCACCCATTTCAGTTTCTGCTTCTTCTTTTTGAAATTTTCTTGTGTTTGCTCTGTTCATTATAGTTGAATAGATCTTCTCTGTATTTCAGTTTCTGGCTCTTCTTTTTGGGATCTTTTTTATTTACAGCTTCTTTTTGGAAATCTACTTGTGTTTTCTCACATCACATGTTCTTCTCTGTTCATTATGGTTGAATTTTTTCCATTTTTTAGCTCTCCTTTTTTTGGATTTTCTTGAGTTTTAAACAGTACTGGCGTTTCTGTTTTGTGATATAGTGATAGAAATGTAGGCATTTGTGTACTCAAAATGATAGAGGTCCTTGTTTTTTGCTCTTCTTTTATTATTTCCTTGAATATCAGACGCTAATGGTGATTCTGGCTTGTGATATAGTACTGGTAGTTTTATACATGTATTTGCTAACTGAAGTGATATAGGTTCTTTTGCTAGTATTTTCTGTTCATTATTCTTGAAAAGATTTGCTGTTATCTTTATATTTCTAAATTTATGCTGCTTTTACAGTGAGAACGATGATCAGAAATGGAAGAACCATTGCACCCAACAGCATTCCTCTGTATCTGAATGATACCCATTTCAATCTTGCAATTCTGAAATCATTACCAGAAAAAACAGAGTACAAATCTCCAGTTGAACTACTGAAAATATCGAGCTTAAAGATCAACAATGAAGCAACTGAGATACCAACAACGCCGCCGCCATATCAACAACCCAACACCACCACATTTCCACCACCAGCACCGCCACCGCCGCTCACACAGCACCAAATCCAAGAACAGCAACTAAACAACATAGTGGAAGCATTAATAGGAGCAGGGGATTTTGCAGGGTGGGTAAATTTGCTTTCCTCCACAGACTTATCGTCTCTTCCGCTCTCCGCCACTTTTTTCATCCCAGGAAACGACGCCATGTCAAATCATCAAACACCTGGCGATCAAAATCTCAACTTAGACCCATTTCTCATCGCCTATCATATAATCCCACAACGTCTCTCTTTCGCCGATCTCCAACAGTTCAAATCCAACACTCGCCTTCCAACTCTCTTACCTTCCAAATTCATTGTCATTACAAACAATTCTTTAACCAATTTTACTGTCGATGGCTCTCAAATCACCTACCCAGATGTTTACGTAAATTCTGCTTTTACAGTACATGGTGTTAATAAAGTTCTTGAATATTCCGTTTACGGTGCTGATCCTGTGTTTTCTCCTCCAGAGAACAATACTGTGCCTACTCAAACTGTGGCACCTATCCCACCAAAACCAAAGCCAAAGCCAAAGCCATTATTATTTCCTGAAGGAGGTGGAGGTTTTATTGATGGTTGGAGGAGTTCTAATTCAACTAGAGCATTTCCTATTGAGAAGTTAATATTCGACATATCTGTTCTGTTTTTCATATTTTTTTGGGTTTGAGATTTGAGAACTGATGGGATATAATGTTCTAGCTTAACATTTTGATGAAGAGAATATACTGAGAAACTGGATTACTGCTTTCTTTTTAATCATAGTTTTTAGGTCAGTAAATGGATCTCTGATCTGTTGTGGTGAATAGTATACATGCAGAAATGAGAAAGTTTGTTGTTTCAACATCTTACTATTCAATCTTCTCCTTCAATTGCATAGTTATGGTTTTTTTTTTTTTTTGTTTTTTTTGTTCAGCCCTTTGCAACATTAATAATTTTAAAAAATTCAAATATAGGAGTATTAAACTGTCAACTTTCGGACTCTGATGTGTTGTTTTCTCTGTCCAAAAACTTTTTAATAATTATTTTAATATTTAAACTTTTTCTTTCATCATCATTAATACTATAATGTATGTAAAACTAATATTCTAAATGAAATAGAAAAAATATTATTTATTATAATCATACGATACTCTCACAAACCATAACGCGTTGTAATAGATTATCGTAATATGATACTATCACGATCTATGGTGATAATTAGATTTTTTTGTATAACTAATGAATGACTCGATCGACCTCTAAATTTAGAAGTATGAAAAAGTGTTACAAAATAAATATGATTGGAAAAAAAAAAGTGAAAATAGCATGGGCTAGTCACTTTTCAAGACAAATAATTGAAAAACAGTCGGCGTCTACAAAATAATTGAAAAATAATTACTATTTTACTGAAACACATAAAGTTCCAGCATAATATGCTGGATTATGAAGCTCCTACGTATAAACTTTCAGCATATTATATTGGAACTCCAACACACGAAAAGTTTTAGCATAATATGCTCGATTATGGAGCCCATGCGTATAAACTTCGAGCATATTATGTTGTAACTTCGGTACATATAAAACTCCAGCACATTATACTAAAATTTTATATTTAAAAAATTCAAACTCCAGCATATTATGCTGAAAATTTTCCTCACACACCATGACATTTTTATTTAAATTTGATCTTCACATAAAAAAGTGATTACGTTTGAAACTTTAACTATTTTTAATTAGTAAAAATTGCACGGGGCGCCCTATTTGGGCGCCCTTTTTTAACCTGTAGCCGCTTTGTCTTTTTGTTTGCGTCCGTACTCACTTTTTAAAAAACTTCAACTTCTCTTTATAACTGGAAAACTTCAGCTCTAGAGCTGAAGTTTTTATTTTATAACTTGAAAACTTCAGCTCTAGAGCTGAAGTTTTTATTTTATAACTTGAAAACTTCAGCTCTAGAGCTGAAGTTTTTGGGTTACTAAACAAAAACTTCAGCTCTAGAGCTGAAGTTTTTATGTTATAACTTGAAAACTTCAGCTCTAGAGCTGAAGTTTCCGGGTTACTAAAAAAAAACTTCAGCTCTAAAGCTGAAGTTTTTATTTTATAACTGG
>MU674408.1:67717-96648 GCA_026770625.1 Nicotiana glauca
CTTGACAGGGAAAACATTTTCCTCCAATTGGAGGAAAATGAGTTCATGTGGAAAATGTTTTCCAAAACATTTAAGCCAACCAAACATGGGAAAATTGGAAAATATTTTCCTTCGTACGAAGCACACCCTAGATCTTGATGGGAATTTTACTTTGAACCAGCATGATCCATACACTTCTTGGATCTGATTTGAGCTATTTTATTTATTTCTAATATGTGGATAAAATTTGACTAAAATAAGATGTATATTTCATGATTTTCATCCATAATTTTATTGTTGCATACAATTTAAAGCCGATACACGAACTTAATTGTGGGGCAAAACATGACAATTAAGGTGTCATCTTTAGGTAAAAAATTACATAAAAAGGTTGCTGAAATTTTTATTCGTTTATAGGACATCCTAAAGTTTATTGTCAGCTATGACTGATCAACCGTGGGAAGATATATTTGCTGCTGTTTGATTGAATAGTTACTGTTTATTTGCTTCTTGCTGCCTAGCTAAAGAGCCTGAATTAAGTCTTAGACATCATTATCGTTATGAAAGTTCTTTTGTTCACCTTTTACAGTTGCCCTTGGTCCTGATGTGGAAGTGTAGTATCATTTGTGTTTCTTATGGCATTGAGCTACGTTCTGTCTTTGATCTGTTCCAAGATGGATAAGTAGCCTGAGTTAAAACTGCCTTTATTTCAACTTCTAGATTCTACAGAGAACATGTCACTGCATTAAACAACAAATAGATGTTAGTAAAAGTAAAGAAAGACTGTTACTTAATGGTATATGTTTCCCATTTAGCTTATACTTTGCGTCATTCCTTGCATATTTCTGTGCCCCTTTCTCCTTAAAACTTCGCAATTCTTCTTCTCTTTTCCTGATATCACATTTCTTACAGAGAGTTAGCAAGGGGAAGCAGCAATTCAAAATTGATCTCACTCCATTTCGTGATTAGGACACAATTTGGCTCTCTGTAAGCATTCCGAAGTCACTCGAAAATATTTGAACTCATATACTGTAGATTACATTTTCATGCTGAATTGTACTTGACCTGTTGACCTCACGTTGAAATTGAATCTCTCAATGTCCATATTCTTATCCATACTATCAATGTCTACCAGATAACTCCATGCAGACGATGTCTCCTCCATTTCATAGCAGTGGGCTTCCTTGTTTACTGCCTCGAAGACATTACAGAGTGTACTCATTCCTGTACTGAACGGCATCCTGCCAGTTCGCTAAGTAGACTCACGTGTATTAAATTTTCATTGTTTATTGTAAGCTTGATCTATGATTAATTCTTTGGTGAGAGTTGTGACACTTCAAGTGCACTTAGAAGGCTATCTATCATTTCCAGGAATGTAATTTATCCATATGTACCTCCGATAACCATGGAACGATAAGTTGGTATATTAGAACGGTTGCAATTTTTGATGTATGTCAATAAAAAAGTTATCTTTGGACTTCCTAATGATCCGTTTATTGCCATATGTTCTGCCTCAGTAAGAAAATTGTTGTTGTTTAACTGTGTGAATTCACTTAGATTCTGATGCTGTTGACTTACCCTGAAAAGCAAGGACAAAATACAAAAATGAAGGAAGATAATATTGGAAGAGTTCCTGCTATGCATTCGATTGAGATGCAACAGTCGCTGGCTGAAACTGGGGTTATCGGCTTTCCTAAAGTATCTACCAATCACTGCATTATTATCTGTCAATAATGGACATATATGATTATATACTGTATTAGTCGGTCTTGGATACCTGATTAAAAAAAGAGTGTAAGTTATATACACCGTCAATTTAAGGAATCTTTATATCATCATTTCACCTTTACCTGTTGTATCAGTTAACCTATCTTATTTTTAAGATTATAATAGACAAATTTTAAGGAGACTTATCTATAGATATCTTTTGGGTGACCTGATAGTGTAATTTTTTTTATACTAGCAGTATATATATGGCTTAAATTCTTAAAAAAAAAAGCTAATATACCACAGCAGAACATAAAAACGACGAAGAAATTTATGTTCTAATCTAAATGATTTAGGTTTCAAGAATTTCAACACCATTTGCTTAACATACTTAGACCAGTATTCCATGAAATTGAAAATCCTATTTATAACTTGCCATGTGGTTGGTAACAAATTTGACTTGTAAAAAAAGCTACAATTGTCAAATTCGTGTCATGTTTACACAGGAAAAAAATTGAAAAATTCAGGTGCTGCAAATTCATTTTACTTCCGGTGTTTCTGTAGCTTCTATGGCCATACTTTCTGGTATCATTGAGCTGCAAATTTCTGAATCTTCTCTGTTGATGCAGAATGATCTCTTCCTTTCCAGTCTAGAGATTATGGCCTAAAAATAAAACTAAAGATAAACTAGAAAATTGGAGTTGGCCAACAGAACTAAAGCCTCTTCTCTCTAACAGCTACAATTCACTGATTTCTCCATCTCTGCAACTGCCTACCCACATGTACAAATTTGTTTTTGAGTTATTATTTGATGGTAGAACACCACAACACTCCCTCCTTGGAGACTGCAGCATAAAAATGAAAATCTACTCAGACAAAGGCACTATAACGAATATTATAAAGAATGTGGAACAGTCGAGGTGTAGACAAACTGGTCCAGACTTCAGTTTAAAGAGCGTTAAGAAAGAAAAGGTTAACGTAGAAGTGCCTAAAATGTACCTTCTGCCATCGGTTGCTATCTGGTCTTTTCAACAGAACAATGTTGTTGATATTCTCAGGTGACTCAACTTTCCATCTGCAATAAGGTGAAGGCTCTCTATGTCGATAATAAATCCCAACTATCTGCTTCCTCGTTCGATCATATTTAGCTGTGTTCATGTAATACACAAAAGGCTTCTGGCAAGGATGCTTTGTAACAGGCCTGGTATTGAATGCATAAGCTGTGTAATCAGCTCTTCTGTACCAATTGAGAAATGTTCTTGTGGGCATTTCGAGTTCTCTAGGGGAGATATTACCCCTAATGATCTGAACCACATAACCCCATGATACTGAGATTGACCAATATCTTTCTTTGTCGTAGCAGATTGATTGTTGCATTAGGCTAGCTGAGTCGAGTTTTGCAGATTCAAATAGGTGTTGGAGGCCGGAAACTCTGCTCATTCCTGGGAATATTGGATCTACCACATCAAGATGGTGAAGCGATACTAATGGTGTCACTGGATGTGCTCCCAATAGGCCTAGTAAGTTCCCATACACATCATACTATACTAGCACAAACAAAAAAATCATCAATTTTAGCCAATGCTTAGTGTACTTAAAAAGTTAAAATTGACTATACAATCAAAAGGAATAAGAACATTCAATTGGAAGTTTATGGTCGAGGGGATTCTTGTGTTAAATTCATGCATGTTCCCTGAATTTTATCTACTATAACAGTAAAGTCACACAGAACTATTGTGTCGTTTTAAAGTAACTGATCTTTTACATATCCCCTAAAACAAGAGTAAAAAAAGTCAGCTCGACGCGCAAAGCATCCCGCATTCATGCAGGGTCCACAGAACGCCGCACTCTTAGGGTTGTGATGTAGACAGCATACCCTAATGCAATTATGCAAGCATTACTGGCTGCTTCCACGACTCGAACCCGTGACCTATAGGTCATACGGAGACAACTTTACCATTGCTCCAAGGCAAATCTTTTACACTAAAACAAGAGTCTTTTCTTAATTATTTCATGACTACTTTTATTGCTCTTAGATAGTTCAAGATGGTAAACCAAAGTCATCTGCTGATTTGAATGCAAATTTGGATCTGTGCTACAAGTTAACTTACTGAACCTGTTGTATTAGATATTTGCCTGTTATTAATCCCATTTTTGTCGACGATTGCGTGCACTTATCTCTTCGTTGACCTAATAATGTAAAAATAATACACTGTCAACATATAAAAGCTAAGAGTTTTGGTTTGAAGTTTACCTGATGAAATCCACGTTCTTTGGTAAGGGGCACACCAAGTTCAGCCATACAAGCTTGAATTCTATCATCACTACCATATAATCCAGGATATCTCTGAATACAACGATCTTGCATTTTTTCTAACTCTTTTGCCAGTGGATAACTAATAGCAAATCCACCACCCCCATAAGCCATAGCATATGAGAAAAATATATTTTGGACATGACTTTCTGAAGAGCTACCAATGTAATAATACTGGTTATGATCATACTTTGATAATACTCTAACCACATTTTCTACAATAAAAACTGTGTCATCATCTCCCATTATAAACCATCTCACATCTTTCAAACCCAACCTTAATGTCTCTGAAACAACCCTAGATATCCTCAATGCTGATCTTTTCCCTTGACGATTCGTGTATAGAAACTTTGACGTGTCACCTGAAATCGGAAAACAAAGAAAAAAATCATACCTTGATGATCAATACTTTTATTCAACAACAATAACATACCCAGTATGTTCCCACAAGTAGCGTCTAGGGAGACGGGGTATACGCAAACCAGAGACAGGGAGACTGTTTCCGATAGACCATCCGCTCAAGAAAAATATTTTCAAAACGATCAATACTTCTATTACTAGAAAAAAAATCATACATTGGCTATCAATATTTCTTCTATTACCAGAAAAATTGTCACTTCTGTTGAGTTGAAAAACATACATGTCTATATGTTGCAAATTGAATATGTTTAAATTTAAATGTAAAAAGAATCGACCATATGCCTTCTTTTGTCAACTTTGATATGCAGAGGTATTGGTCTATTCCCCTTCTACTCAGCGACAGACGTAGCATATAATTAACAAATTCAACTCATGGACCTAGCTTTTTTAAAACAGATCCAAAGTATATATGTGAAAAATCACTAAAACTAGAAAAACAATTGTATCTATTTCAAGTGTAATGGTTCAATAATAAGAACCTAATAATTGAACTGATCAAATTCAAACTTTAGATCCGCCTCTACCTCTACTCTTAGTATATTCTTATTTCTTGTAACACATTTCAAATAGGCAGCTCAGTGCACAAAGTATCCCGTGTTCACGCAGAATCCAGGGAAGGGTCACGCCCCATGGGATGTGATGTCGACATCCTACCCTAATACAAACATTAGTGGCTGCTTCTACGGCTTGAACACGTATAGGTCACATGGAGACAACTTTACCATTGTAATACGTTTCAAATGGTTAAAAAAAGTAATGTCAATTTCCAAAGAAAAGAAAATACTACCTGAAATCTTAATATCAGGAAGAGCTTCATTTCGGTTGGTTTTTACAATTTTATCTAACCAAACAACACCTCTTGTTTCACCTGGTCTCCACCATAATTTTATATACTCTTTCCTTTTATCCCACAAATTTGATGATGCAGCTATTCCAAATACAATATGTTTGAGCTCAGTTTCAGGCTCTTTTGCTCGAACATATTCTTTGGTTCTTTCTTGTCGTTCTTGAAAAGTCAGTGAAGACGAGTTCGTGGAAAAAGCTTCAGTGGTAGAAATGTTAGAGGAAGAGGAAGTATTAACACAATCTGAAGAATCATCTTTATTAAGAATGAATTTTGAAGAGTAAAGAAGATAAATGATTAATAAAAAAAAGAAGAACCAAGTGACGGATTTGGGATGGCTACGTTGAGAGGAAGCAGAAGTCATTATTAATTATAATGGAGTTTTAATTAGTTAACATGACTAATTGAGGTTGTTTTCAGTTTCTGGTGATCATTGTGATTAATTTTCAGGTGAAGCAGCAAAATTAGGAAGAGGAAAAGTGAGTGAGAGATGTTCGGATCAATTAGGAGGAGATATTTGAAGTTTGTTAGAGGATTGAACGAAGATGAAGGGGTGAATATGGCTCTCTAATAATGTTAATTAACAAAGTGATATGCTGGACCTTACAACAATAGTAATCATGTTATTAATATTACTATTCAATATAACACTACAGTTATAACGATCCGACCGGTCGTTTTGAGCTCTAGCGCGCCGTTCAGCAATTTGAGGCTATGAGCAGCTTCATTTCAGGTATTATGACTTGTACGCGTGGTCGGAATCGAATTTCGGGAAGTTTGGAGTTGATTTGGAAGGAAAATTCTCATTTCGGAAGCTTTAAGTTGAAAGAATTAGCTAGGATTTCATTTTTGAGTAAGCGACATCGGAATAGGGATTCGAAGATTCCAGCAGGTTCGTATGATAATTTCGGACTTGGGCGTATGCCCGGATCGGGTTTTTGATGACCCAGAAGCATTTTGGCGCCCATTTTGGGAGTTAGCATTTTGGAAGAAATCTCATAAGTTTGGGTTGAAGTGCATTTCAATGTAATTAGCGTCTGTTCGGGATTCCGAGTCTGGGAATAGCTCCGTATGGTAATTCTGGTGTTGGGAGCTTGATGGGAAGTGAATTCGGAGGTCCGTGGGTCATTATAAAGTCATTTGGCTAAAGATAGAAATTTGAAGGTTTTTGAAAAGTTTGACCGGAAGTGAACTTTTTGATGTCAGGGTCAAAATCCGATTCCGAAGGTTGGAGTAGGTTCTAATGTCGAATATGACTTGTGTGCAAAATTTGAAGTCAATTTGGACGTGATTTGATAGGGTTAAACATCGAAAGTAGAAGTTTGAAATTCTAAAGTTCATAAAGCTTGGATTGGGGGTCGATTCATAGTTTTAGCGTTGTTTGATATGATTTGAGACCTCGAGCAAGTTCGTAATGTGTTTTGGGACTGGTTGGTATGGTTGGTTGGGGTCTCGGGTAGATTCCTGGTGATTAACGGATCGAAAATGGAATTTTGGATAAGGCTGAAGTTGCTGGTTGCTGGTATAACCGCACCTGCAAAACTAGGGCCGCAGAACGGCCTTCGTGCTGCAAAAGCAGAAATGGATGGCCAGGCTGGGACCGCAGATGCAGTCATTTGCCGCAGATGCGGGATCGCACCTGCGGAAGGGGAAGCGCTGATGCGGAAGTTGAAGGCTTGGGGGAAGACCGCAGAAGCGGCAATTAGTCCGCACCTGCGGGACCGCAGAAGCGGTCAATAGACCGTAGGTGCGAAAGGACCGGAGGCAGTGAGTGTTTTAAAAATTGGGATTTGGCCATTTTCTCTCATTTTTCTCTTGGCTTGGGTGATTCTTGAAAGATTTCAAGAGGGAGTTTTGATCATCAATGATAAGGTAAGCTATCCCCACCTATCTTGAGTTAAATACATTGATTATGTATGGATTTGAGCATGAAATTAGTAGAAATTTGGGGTTTTGGTGGGAAGACCTAGAAATTTATATTCTTTGACCACGATTTTGGGTATGAAATTGAGAGTAAATTATATATTTGAGTCCGTGGGGTTATGGGTAAACTTGTTCTTCGAAAAATTTCGAAATCCGAGCACATGGGCCCGAAGGCGTTTTTGTTAACTTTTCGATCGGGGTTAGGAATTGTTATAAATTGGATTGTAAGGAGTAATTGAGCATATATTAATATATTTGCCTAATTATTGGCTAGTCTTGGAGCGTGGTGCATCAACTTGAGTCTTCGGAAGGGCGTGGAATGCCGGTTATGGATCTTCAGAGTGAGGTGAGTCTCTTTTCTAATCTTGTAAGAGAGAATTGTCCCCATAGGTAAAATAATTAATTATATGCTCCTATTTGTGGGGGCTACGTACGCACGAGTGACGAGAGTCCGTGCGTAGCTACTAATATGTGTAGGTCCGAGCAGTCTAGGACCCAAAAGCATGCTATACTTGGAATATTTGTGATCTTATTGATAGTTGAATATCTTAAATTCTATCGAATTGGTAAATGAATTTCTAAGAGGATTAAACTTCATTTTCTTAAATCAATAAAAAAGAATTGGCTTTTATTTGGATAAATGTTCCACCATAAATTCTTAATTTGCTATTTGAGCATGTATTTCTATGTGTAACTGCGTCGCATGTAAGGTTCGCGAGCACGGTAATTGTTTATTTAAATTTGACCGCGTCGCATGTATGGTTCGCGAGCAGGGTAATAGATGCTTCTGGTTCGCGCCGCTCGACCCTCCTCAGTGTACATTTTACATTTGTGTTGGATCGGGCCGTACGACCTCGGCATGAGTTGCGCATGCTTGTGTTAAGCCTTGAGATTTATTGATATTAATATCTGCTCTCCCGACGTGAGATAATTATTAATTAATGGATTATGAATCCGGAGATTTTTAAATAAAAAGGAATTTTTACCTGTTTCGTGACTCGTTCTAATCTATTGTTGTTCTTAATAAATCTATGAGTCATCGCTTTAATAATATTATTATTAGACCATTAGTAAGTGTCGAAGTTGCCATCTCGTCTCTACTTCTTCGAGATTATGCGGGATACTTACTGAGTACACGTTATTTTTCTACTCATGCTACACTTGCTGTGCATTTTGTTGCACAAGTACATGTATTTCTACTGGCCTACTGGGCGTAGCAGCACAGGTGACCCGGAGACTAGGTGAGTTGTATTTCCTCAAGGCGACCTGCAGCTAGTATAGTCTCCCTCAGAATTGTATTTACTTTCTGTCCAGTTTGTGTTTCGGATAACTGTTGTACTTTATTCATTTTCTTAGAAATTGCTCATGCACTTGTGATAACGGGTTCTGGGGTGGTTATGAAATATTTTGTATAAAACGCTTACCATTTAATTTGATTTGAAACGATTATCTTTTATTGATAAAAATGAAGGAAAATCATAGATCAAGAGCATTAAAACGAGAATTTAATTAAGTATTTTGGTTGGCTTGCCTGACAGTGTTGTCCGGCGCCATCACGACCATTAGTGGATTTTGGGTCGTGACAACACGGTATCAGAGCACTAGGTTCCCGTAGGTCTCACGAGTCATGAGCAAGTCTAGTAGAGTCTCGCGGATCGGTACAGAGATGTCTGTACTTATCCTCGGGAGGCTGCAGGACTGTTAGGAGTACTTCCCTTCTTGATTCCTCATCATGCGAGTTGATCCCTGGAGGCTTATGCCTTTAATTCCTTCCTATTCAATCTTATGCGACACAAACCGCTTGTTATAAATCGAGAATTGAAGAATTGTAATGGTACTATCGATTTGGTGCGGGATGTTTCTCCCTGCATAGTTGTTTGTGCTATTATCGTCGCCTTGTGGAAGGATATTCTATCGCTTGAGCTCAGTAGCGGTATTTCTGAGTGCTCTGAAGCTAGGCATAAGTTGCCATGATGCTACGAACGATTGTTCCGCAGTCTTGATAGGATGGTAGGATGTCTACCTACGTATCGGGGCAGTGAATGACTCGAAAGGAGGTTTAGTCAGTGCATGATCTAGAGATTCGATATTTTATTCCCGGCAGGGGAAAGACAACAAACTAGGAATGGTCAGATGTGGGCTGGAGTAATGAGACTTGGCAATTGCGAGCGTGGTGGCGCTTTCTTCTATGATGAGGTGTCATTGTCCTAATTGAATGTACTAAGTTCGCCGGTGTTATGATTTTCTACAATTTGCCTTTGAGGTAAGACATTGAGAAATAGTATCGAAGAAGCGGCTGCCAGATATCGCGGGGTGTTGTGGTTCAGGATTGAATCAATGTTTCTAATGTTGACGGTTCGAGAAAGATGACCTTCCGAAAGGTTTAAAGTTAGCAGTAATTATGGGTTCAAGTGCCACGAAGATAGATTTTATTTAAGGCAACAACTGAGCTGCAAAGGATGAGGAAGGACATGTGGGGAGTGTCAAGCGGTGGTTAAAAGTTTCTCGAAGGCCAGGTATAAGAAGCAAAGGTCGAGTAGTCGATTAAAGGGGGTGAGTTTTGCCAAAGTGGGAGAGTTTGGTGTGATTTGGGAATTTTAGTGATTGCTGATTTGGGCCTATGGATTAATTTGAAGTATGGGATATTATGCGACATGAGATTTGATATAACGGAAAGGATCTGCTTGAAATGAAGAAGGATACAACCTAACTTTGAATTGGAAGGATGTTGTGGCGCACTTAATTGATGTCCATGAGGGGTGAACGGACTTGTGCAGCTAGAGAGTAAGCTTGGACTCAGGATAGTTCATTAATGTCGTGGTGATTGCACCCCGTGTAACAGCGTTGGAAGACGTCGGCACGTAAATCCCATAGGTGGGTTATCTCCAGTGAGCGGATCGACGGTTGCATGGTTGGCGAAGCTTCTGCGGAAATTCTGTTGGTTATACAACAAGGAGATCGGTCGTGCGAATTTGATTGATGATTCAGAGTATAAAAAGGGGGTTTTACAGAAATAGTTTTAAAATGTTGGCGGTTGATAGCAGAAGGTTATGTCAATATGAGGTAAAGAATACTAGTAAATTCCAGAGATTGTGTATCAGCGGCTTCAAGCTAAGTGGGAGAGTCCCACCGCCTTGGGTTGCATGGTTAACTGCTTGCGAGATTTCTGGTTATTAGCATATTGATGATTCATTTCAACTACGGAAAGAACATAACTAGTAATTCGAGCAAATGAATTGTTAAAGGTATGCTATGGTTGGCCTTATTGGCTCATGTTCAAACTTGGGGAAGGATTCAGGATTTATGCCTTGTATAGGTGGGTTTCAAGGGAAATGATTATGTCGGGTGCTTCGTCGAGAGGGTAGTCATGTGCTAGGAAATTTATGGAATTGATTATATCCGGGGCCAAGTTAGAGCGAGTGGCTCTCGGAAGTGGTCCTAGTTGATTCAAAGGGGCAAAGCGTAATGCCTAGTGACTTCGAGCCTATAGGTACGGTTAAGAATCAAGCTTTGTAGCAGCTTATGAGAAAAAGCATAGAATGTTCTATGATGTTTTGACGTGCAGTGTAGCCTTTGGGAGGTATGAAATGGTTCGTGGGATTTGAGACAGTATGGTCTCGTGATTCACGGTCACTCGGGATGAGTGTGGATGGAGGGTATTTTGTGTTTAATGGAGTTATTATTTCTAAGGCAATCAAGGATAAATTGGGAGAAGATAAACTGGTTAGCCATAGTTGAATTGGCGTACTGGTGGTAGTAATCAGTACCTTCAGCAAATTATGCTAGTGATTTGTAGTGGTACGTGCGAGGCCTGTCGGCCGCCATAGTTGGGGTTATTCAGGAGTATTCTACTGTTAAGGCCTGTTAAGTATAGGCGGATCTCGGAAGAGTTATGGTGGTTTAGACTACTACTTGGAGATTTGCATATTCTACGGTTATGGGAATTCACCTGCGTGCGGCGATGGTTCTCTTGAAATGAGTTAAGTGGAAGGTTTTTATATGATGAAGTGTTAATCTATTAGTGGTTCCGGAGTTATGATAAAAATCATGTTCTATCGAATATTGGCATGATTAGGTGTAGTGAGCGGTATGGAATTTGAAGTAAGGATCAAGGTTGCAATTCAGTGTTAACAAGGATGTCGCGAGCTTGGATGAGCAAGGAAGCAGTTTCGATCTTTAAAGTAAGTTGGTATTGCCTTCAACGTCACCTGAGATCAGTGTTTGTGAAAAAAGCTTTGCATCCTGGTTAAGGATTCTTGGTCGCTTTTTAGCGTCAGTGCGAACGGTGGTTTGGATGTACAAACCTATTATATGTTATGAAAGGTTGTAGGAACGTGCCCCACGGGAAAGTTGTATTAGTGTGGCGTATAGTCACTTGATTGGTTGAAGAGTTAAACCAAGTATGACGATTGTGGTGATATCATTGATTCGGGAATTGATGCCTGGAGACCACTTGATTTATTGAGCTTTGGACTGTGGATGATTACTCTGGTTATGATGGTTGTTCTTATGTGTTATTCGGGAAAGAAGAGTTATTATGGACCTTTGAAAGGTTATTAGCCTAGTTTAGTGCGATCAGAATCAACTTGAGGTCTCTGGATGGATTCAAATGTGAATATAGGCTCTATATCAGGCCAAATGTGTTCATTTCAGTAATGCGCTCCTTATGAAGGAGTAGTTAGGGTGTTATTTCGTCGTCAGATGTTTCATGTAATGATAATTGTGCTGTGTGAGTTGTGAGACAAGTTGGGGAATTACCTATGTGTTGAGGTTCCGCATAGAGATGATGTTATATGAGAAAAATGGCTCTTGAGATTCAGATCGTATATCGCACCTCAGTTGTGCTTGAGTTTGTAGCTTATGGCACTATATGTCTCCCTAGGGATGGTATTATGCACTTAGCGTGCTTGTGAGTGATATTCGGCATTTTGTTGTAATGAGCAATTTAGCTCGATATATATCTCCTTATGTGAAATCTATATGTGGAATCGGGTGGCACGCCGCCATGGGTATGTTATTTAGATCGGGTGGCACGTCGCCATGGGTATGTTATTTAGATCGGGTTGCACACTGCAGTAGTGAGATGTTGAGTACAGTTCCCCGTATCTATTTTTAAGTGTTTTGTTTCCTCTTTTCCTGAGAGGAACTTATATTAGCTGTGTGCTCGCGTCACATGTATGATTCGCGAGTGGGGTATCTATTTAAATATGTTGACCGCGTCGCATGTATGATTCGCGAGCGGGGTAATTGGATTTCCTTTTCAGAGTTCATTTTCCTTTTGTATCACGTCCGAATTGGTAGCCTATTGGCACATTGTGGCATCATATGAGACTTTTGATCATGTCCGGTGTGGCTTATTGCCTGGGCAGTTCGTACTGGGTGAGACAAGGGTATTGGATCTGGGATCAGTGCGATCGGATTATATGAAGTATATTAAGGAGCTAAGACCATTATTTGTTTCAAGATGAGGTTATGATACTTAACAGGAGTATAGACCCAATGATTTGTTGATTCAGCAGTTGGTTATGTATATCTACACATCTCTTCCATCGTGGCGGTATTATAAGAGCTAGAGCAAGACCTATGTAGGTCATGAGGTGCAATGAGAGCATCCGATTCGTGGAATTTTGATTTATTCGATCAGAGAATGCTATTGTGGTCCTGTAAGTAAAATGGTGCAAGGTGTGAATTCAACTAAGGTATGCAGTCATGTTTTGGTGTTGCATGTAGTTATTGATACGGTGAGCGTATGTTGGAACAGGCCTGGAAAAGAATTCCGGATGATGGAATTGGGCTCTAAGGCTATTTTGCTTAAATGAAAAAGGATATCTTCAGATTGACCAAGCAAGGGCGCCCAACTGATTCGTGGTAGCACGGGTAGGTGCTCGAGGTGTTAAACAGTGATTTCAGACAATCCCAGCACAGTTCCAAGCACATTTGAGGATGAAAGTATGTTAAATGGGAAAGGATGTAACGACCCGAACGGTTGTTTTGAGTTCTAGCATGCCGTTAAGAAGTTTGAGGCCATGAGCAACTTCATTTCAGGTATTACAACTTGCACACGTGGTCGGAATCAAATTTTAGGAAGTTCGAAGTTGATTTGGAAGGATAATTCTCATTTCGGAAGCTTTAAGTTGAAAGAATTAGCTAGGATTTGATTTTTGAGTAAACGACATTAGAATCGAGATTCAAAGACTCCAGCAAGTTCGTATGATGATTTTGGACATGGGCGTATGTCCAGATCAATTTTTTGGCGCCCATTTTGGAAGTTAGCATTTTGGAAGAAATCTCATAAGTTTGGGTTGAAGTGCATTTCAGTGTTATTAACGTCCGTTTGGGATTCCGAGTCCGGGAATAGCTTTCTGGTATTGGGAGCGCGATCGGAAGTGAATTTGGAGGTCCATGGGTCATTTTGAAGTCATTTGGCTAAATATAGAAATTTGAAGGTTTTTGAGAAGTTTGACCGGAAGTGGACTTTTTGATGTCGGGGTCGGGATTTGATTCCGAAGGTTGGAGTAGGTCAGTAATGTCAAATATGACTTGTGTGCAAAATTTGAAGTCAATCGGACGTGATTTGATAGGGTTAAACATCGAAAGTAGAAGTTTGAAATTCTAAAGTTCATAAAGCTTGGATTGGGGGTCGATTAGTAGTTTTAGCATTGTTTGATATGATTTGAGGCCTTGAGCAAGTTCATAATGTGTTTTGGGACAAGTTGGTATGGTTGGTTGGGGTCCCGGGGGCCTCGGGTGGATTCCGGGTGGTTAATGGATCGAAAATTGAATTTTGGAGAAGGCTGAAGTTGCTGGTTGCTGTTGTAACCGCACCTGTAAAACTAGGGTCGCAGGTGCGGAACCGCAGAAGCGGCCTTCGTGCTGCAGAAGCGGAAATGGATGGCTAGGCTAGGACCACAGATGCGGTCATTTACCGCAGATGCGGGACTGAACCTACGGAAGGGGAAGCGCAGATGCAGAAGTTGAAGGCTTGGGGGAAGACCGCAGAAACGACAATTGGTCCACACCTGCGGGACCGCAAAAGCGGTCAATAGAGCGCAAATGCCAAAGGACTGGAGGCAGTGCATGTTTTAAAAATCAGGATTTGGCCATTTTCTCTCATTTTTCTCTTGGCTTGGGCGATTCTTGGAGGGTTTCAAGAGGGGATTTTCATCATAAACGATAAGGTAAGCTATCCCCACCTATCTTGAGTTAAATACATTGATTATGTGCATATTTGAGCATAAAATTGGTAGAAATTTGGTGTTTTGGTGGGAAGACCTAGAAATTTATATTTTGGAATTTGACCACGATTTTGGGTATGAAATTGAGTGTAATTTATATATTTGAGTTTGTTGCGTTATGGGTAAACTTGTTCTTCGAAAAATTTTGCAATCCGGGCACGTGGGCCCGAGGTTTTTTTTGTCAACTTTTTGATCAGGCTTAGGAATTGTTATAAATTGGATTGTAAGGAGTAATTGAGCATACATTAATCGATTTTCATAATTATTGGCTAGTCTTGGTGCGTGGTGCATCAACTTGAATCTTCGGAAGAGCGTGGAATGCCGGTTATGGATCTTCGGAGCGAGGTGAGTTTCCTTTCTAATCTTGTAAGAGGGAATTGTCTCCATAGGTGAAATAATTGATTATGTGCTCCTATTTGTAGGGGCTACGTACGCACGAGTTGACGAGAGTTCGTGTGTAGCTACTAATATGTGTAGGTCCGGGTAGTCTAGGACCCAAAAGTATGCTATACTTGGAATATATTTGATCTTATTGATAGTTGAATATCTTATATTCTATTGAATTGGTAAATGAATTTCTAACAGGATTAAACTTCATTTTCTTAAATCAATAAAAGAGAATTGGCTTTTATTTGGATAAATGTTCCCCGATAAATTCTTAATTTGATGTTGGGCATGTATTTCTATGTGTACCTGCGTCACATGTAAGGTTTGCGAGCAGGGTAATTGATTATTTAAATTTGAACGCGTTGCATGTATGGTTCGCGAGCGAGGTAATGTCGATGCCCCCTTTTTATCGTGAAATCGGGTTTATGACATTTTGGAAGGACAACTCGTTCCCTTTTGGGAATTGGGTTTAAAAGAATTGAAGAGCCACCACCTAATGATTAAGTGCATTAGGACACTAAGAAGAATTTTGATTTAGAAAACCAGAGATTGGGTAAGGGCTCGAAATTATCCCGAGGGGAAGGTGTGAGGCACCCCTCGGGATCCACTAGTGTGGTTCCCGACCATACTATAATTGTAACTTTAAGTGCAAACAACAAGTAAAAAAGTAAGAGTTACAAATATGAGGAGGTTTTCACATAATTATTGCAAGTAATTGAAGTTAAAGGAAGTTAAAGAAACTGAAATTTGAGAAAAAGCAGTTTTGAAATTCTGAATAAAAAAAAAAACAAGTAAAGGGAAAGGGGTCCTAGGTTTATAAATAATATGGATCACCCCAGACAACACCCGGTAACCACTTATACACGTGGTGTTATCGTGTGGTCATCATATAAATATCTACCCCTTCCCACCCCGTTAAGGTATTAAACGCGGAATGGTCTCGTTTTACCTATTGAATGCTATTACCCGCCCCAATCCTATCAGTACCGGAGGCATTTGAGACTACTAATCCTAAAGGGAAGAGGTATGGGGGGTTTTATAGTTTTAAAAGGACAAAATTCTAAGGCGACAATCAAAACACATATGACAAGTATGGGGGAAAACACATAAACATATAAGGCTCAAACATGCCTCTTTGAAACCAAAGAGAAGCATATAGTTTAGCATGTCTTATATGTACTGATTAGGGTCTGATTAAACTGAAAAGTTGTGGCAGACTGATCTATTACATATTTCAGATAAAAAATCCGAATCAGGCCTGCCTGCTAGTTGTAGCTAAAAATCTGATTCAATTTACAAGTTTGTCCTAAAGCTTGCCTAAGCGTTAAACGAAACCTATAGGCATGATATCTATTAGTTTTAGAAAAGAAGTAGGTTGATTTAGGAAAAGAAGTTGTCAGTTAACCAGGAAAGGCGAGTTTTGGTAAAAGAGTGTAAATTCTGCAGACGTTAAGCATTATCATTACTGATTTTAGACCTATAAGCGAATGAACGATTCCGGTTTGGTTGATAGTTCCTATAGGCATGCTTTCTAGGTGTTATTGACTTTGAACACTTTTTATAGGCGTAGTAAGAGCGCAGCAATCCTATGGGCATGATATCCGAATGCTGTTAGTTATTAATCCTATAAATAGGTTTGCCTAGTGACCAATGCATATGTAGGATCTAGATTCCTGGTTAACTCATAGACATGGTATCTACATGTGATAATGCAGAATTCCTTATAGACATGGTATCTATATGTGAGGTGCCGAATTCCTTATAGACAATCTACATGTGAGATACATAATTCCTTATAGACATGGTATCTACATGGATGCAGAAATGCAGAAAATCCTATGAGCAGGATATCTATGCGGATGCAGACGTGCAAAGCTGTAAGCAGGACACATGAATACAGAAGTGTAGTAATTCCCTATGAGCATAATATCTACCCCTTTGCATGCATGGTTACCCTTCCCTTTTCACTAATCAACCCAGAAGTTTATTACAAAATCATTTCAGTCAAAAAATAAAATAAAGAAACTATATCAGAAAAAATTAAAATTACAACCAAGGAGAGCCTGATTCAGACTTCCTGTCTGAAGCATGAAGTAAACCAACTCCAAAGATCAAAATCCAAATCCTTTCTCTCGTTTGGGATGTGTTAGAGTTCCCTAAGAGCCTTAAATGGACTCTAGGCAGTGCTCACACCCAACTACATTGCAGGATTGAGTCATAGTGCAGTGTGGAAGGGCCAGCCCTCAAGTGTCCAAGTTCAGAGGGAACTCAAGGTCCCAAGGCAAGGCTCACAGGAGGGGGGCAGAACTTAGAAGCTAAGAGTGAGTGTAAGTGCAGAGAGGGAATTCTGAAAAGGGGAAAAGGGAAGTGGCAAAGACAGGCTAGTGGGCATACCTAGCAATAGGAAATGCTGGCACACCCCACCAGCCTGTTAGAACACACTGTTTCAGGAGTTAGGATCCCCAAATGGATCAAGTCCAAACGTGAATAATAACTTGCATATTGCCATGTTTTGAACAACAAATCAAGTACATAAAGGAAAATAGGTGTGCAGGGATTCACAGCTGAAACAAATAAAAGGAAATTAACATGCTAGTTGACATTTAACTCCATATAGACAGTAAAGTAGACATGGATGTAAAGGTTGTAAGTAAACACATTGGGATGATGCTGAAACCAAAACTAGAACATACCAGTCTCAAGGAAACTAGCAAAAGAAAGCAGTAGTCTTGTAAAGCCAAAATGCAGACAAGAAGAAAGAATACTCCAAGTATGAGATATGTGAGATTGTAAAAGGGCCGTGCCCTTTTTATAGTGTAGAAAGCAAACAGAAATAGGTAAGAAAATAGTTCAAAAATCAATTACACAAGGTTTCCCTTTAATTAAGGGATTCTGATTTCAAACGGGTAAAACTAATTAAGGAAAGAGATTAATCAAACACTTTCCAAGCAGTAAAAGAGGGATAAATACATAGAGATTTATTTAAGGACAAGGTCTTGACAGTACATGGTTTAACAATTTAAGGAAAGGAAATCAATTGACAACCAAGAAATCATAAGTCGAAAATTTTGTATGAATGAACCAAGTCGGAAAGATGGAAAGATTTTAACTTAAGGAAAATTAGTAACAATCAATTAGACCTATTAAAAGGAATTCTGCATCAATCACAAGTTGGAAAACCCTTTTTGAAGAAAGATTCATCACATATAAAGGCATACAGACACGTTAAAACATGAAGAAATTTGTCATGCCATTGTAAGGCTAATGAAAACTCCAGATGTGACGACCCAAAGGGTCATCACCTGTTTTCTCTCTCTTTTCCATGCTTCTGAGGCCTTTAAAACCTTACTGTTAGTCATCTCGATTTGCGTGCGTAGTCTGGGCACGTAGCCAAAAAGCTTAAATATGAATTATGTGTGAAAAATGATAAATTTTGATATTAATATGATTAAAGTTGACTTTGGTCAACATTTTGGATGAACGGATCCGGACCCGTGATTTGACAGTCCCGGAGGGTACGTAGAAAAATATGGGACTCGGGCGTACGCCCGAATTGGAAATTCGAGGTCCTGAGCCCGAGAAATGAATTTTAAGAGAAATTGTTTTTCTGAAATTTATATGAAAATTTGAAATGAAAATGGATTAGAAAGTGTTGGTATCGGGACCGTATTTTGGTTCCGGCACCCGGTACAGGTCTTATATGTGGTTTAAACGCTTCCTGTGAAATTTGGTTGAAATCGAACGTCATTTGACGTGTTTCAGAACAACATATCTAAAAATGAAAGTTTATGAAGTTTGATGAAAAAATGATTATTTTGAGGTTTGATTCCTCGTTTATGATGTTATTTTGGCGATTTGATCGCACGGTTAAGTTCTTAGGATGTTGTTGAGTTAGTGTGTGTGTTTGGTTAGGAGCCCCATGGGCTCGAGAGTGTTTTCGGAGGTGTTCGGTGTGTTTTTGGACTTAGGGAGATGGCAAATTTTCTTCAATTTTTACTCAGGGATTTCTTTCTACGCGTTCGAGACCTTCGTTCCGCCTTCGTGATGCTCCAGAGTTTCCTCCTTCGTGTTCACGTTCTGTCCCCCGCAAACGGGTAAGGTTATTTGACTGTGAGGGCCCAGCTTTACCCCCCTTCATCACGTTCGTGTGCACACCACCGCGATCGCGAAGCCTTGGTTCTTCCTTCAGCGCGTTCGCGTACCCCATCTGGCGTTCACATAGACCAAAGTCTTGGACCCCCAGCCTTTCCTTCTACGCGTTCGCGTTCGTCTTTCTGCGATCGTGGTGCCTTGACCCATTTACCCTTCGCGAACGAGGCCCCCTTCCCGCGAACGAGAAGGGCATTTTTCCCCTGTGATTTTAAAAGCTCAAAACAGAATCAGTGACGGGAAATTTCATAAAAAATACACACGAGTTCATCTTCTCCACAGCCCATAGGCGATTTCTAGAACTTCGCTTCACCAAAGCTTCTTGGGTAAGTATTGTTTAACTTGTTTCCTTCATTTCTTTCATCAGCTATCAAATTTCTAAGCTCAAATCATGTAACTAGGGTTGAAATTGGGAGAAATGGGTAGAGTTAGGGTTTATCAAATTTCTTTGATTTAGACCTCATTTTGGGGTTGAATTTGAAAATAAATTGTATATTCGGGCTCGTGGGGGAATGGGTGACATGGAATTGGTTTGAACCTCGGGTTTTGACCAAGCGGGCCCGGGATCGATTTTTGGAACTTTGGGAAGAAAGCTTAGAAATCTATATTTAGGCATTGGGCTTGATTTGTTTGGCTATTATTGATATTATATAGTCATTATTTCACATATTTGATAGAGTTGGAGCCGAATTCGAGAGGGAAATCGGTTATTGTGGATTGATCTAGCCGTGGAAGTTGAGGTAAGTGTTTGATCTAACTTTGGCTTAAGGGAATAGGATTAGAGTATTGTTTCCTAATTGCTAATTGTCGAGTACGGTGTATAGGCATGGTGACGAGTATCTATATATTGGTGTCTAGCATGACCGTGAGTCCGCATATTGTGTTTATTCCTATTTTGTTGTGACTCTTCCTTGTGAAATTGATGATTTCTATATAATGTGAAAAGTATGAGAAAGAATTATGATTTGTGAACCCTTTGGAGCGTTGGCTCGAATGATAAAGTAATTATATAGTAAGAAATGAAAGAAAGAGAAAGAAATGTGATTATTCCCTTGCCGGGATGTATTCGTATATTGATTATCTCCCTTGCCGGGATGTGAAAGTTAGTGTCGTTGTTCCCTTGCCTGGATTTAACTGTTTACTTGTGTTTCCCTTGTCGGGACTTCTATTACTGTTTGTCTATCCCCTCGCCCCATTGGTTATGATTGTTGCTTGGGTGGGGAAGAGTGATAAATAATGAAGGTTGATGCCGTACGCGATTTGTGTTGAGAATATGTTAATGCACGAAGGAACATTCCGTGCCATGTTTTGATTATTAATGCATGAAGGAACATTCCGTGCCATGTTTTGATTGTTAATGCACGAAGTGACATTCCGTGCCATGTTTTGATTACTAATGCACGAAGGGTCATTCCGTGCCATGATATGAGTGTTTATCTGAGGAAAAGCACGAAGGTTGATGCCGTGAACTTTATATGATTGTTTTGGTGAGAATGAGAGCAAAATCACGAAGGATGGTGCCGTGAAACTGTTGTTTTCCTACTCTCGTTGACATTGTAGTTGTACCGTACTATCCCTTATTTATTGATTTTGTATTCTATACTGTTACAGCCCCTACAACATGCTCCCCTACCTCTTGACTTGTTAAATTTCTATATTCTCTTCTATCACACACACACACAAAAATATATATATATATATATTGAACTGCACAAGTTGGTTTTGGTAGTCCTGTCTAGCCTTGTCACTACTTCGCCGGGGTTAGGCCAGGCACTTACCAGCACATGGGGTCGGTTATGTTGATGCTACACTCTGTGCATCTTTTTGCACAGATCACGAAGCCGGAGCAACTTTGGACAGCAGTAGGAGTTTTGGGAGTTGACTTCAGTCCAGAGATCCCGAGGTAGCCTAGCTGGCGTCCGCACGGCCCAGAGTCTCTTTTATCTTTACTTTAGTTTATTATCCTTTGTACCAGAACAAACAGAATTATGTTTTTATTCAGACATTGTATTTAGCATTCTCTAGATGTTCGTGAGTTTGTGACTCCAGTTCTTGGGTAGAGGATTTTGTTAAACTTCCACATTTCTTTCAGTTAATTATATTTGAGACTTCCGCTTTATCATATTATGCTTCGTTTTTATTTAATGGTCGATATTTGGTAAAAGAAGTAATTTAAGTTGGCTTGCCTAGCTCCTATTAGTAGGCACCATCATGACTCCCGAGGGTGGGAAATCCGGGTCGTGACAAGTTGGTATTAGAACACTAGGTTACATAGGTCTCATGACTCACGGAAAAACTTAGTAGAGTCTGAGGGATCGATACGGAGACGTCTGTATTTATCCCCAGAGGCTACATAGCTAGGAAAATTTCACTTTGGTTCTTTCTTGTCGTGCGATTCTGTTTCTCAATACTGATTGTCTTTCTACTCTGTTCTTTCGTAGATGGCGAGAACACGTGCTTCATCTTCTACTGCGCAGCAGCCCGAGCCCCCAGCAGCAGTTCCTATGAGGGGCAGAGGGTGAGGCCGAGGCCGTGCCAGAGGCCGAGGTAGGGGCAGAGCTCAGCCCCGAGCAACAGTCCCAGAGGTGGAGCCTCATGTTGATTATGGCGAGGAGGTTCCAGCCCTAGCAGCTCCGATGGGCCCAGCTCAAGTCCTAGAGGGGTTTATAGCCACCCCAGTTCTTCAGGATGCTTTGGTCAGGTTGGTAGGCTTTATGGAGAGCGTCTCTCGAGCGGGTTTGCTTCCAGTAGCACCAGCCACTTCTCAGGATGGAGGAGGGGTTCAGAATCCTGCTACACGTACTCCAGAGCAGGTAGCTCCCCAGGCTCAGGTTCTAGTGGTTCAACCAGCTGTGGCAGTTCAGCCGGGTATTGTGACTCAGACCGGCGATGGAGCGGCTATGTTCGAGGATGCTTTATGGAGGCTGGATAGGCTCACCAAGATCTTCACCACCACATTTAGCGGTGCTTCTACAGAGTACCCCCATGATTTCTTATATAGCTGCCATGAGGTTCTTCGGACTATGGGTATTGTGGAGACCAATGGGGTCGACTTCGCCACCTTTTGTCTATCTGGATCCGCCAAGACTTGGTGGAGGGACTATTGTTTAGCCAGGCCAGCAGGGTTTCCATCTCCGACTTGGGACCAGTTTGCAGAGTTGTTTTTGGAGAAGTTTATCCCAGTTACTCAGCGAAAGGCTCTTCGCAGGTAGTTCGAGTGCCTCCAGGAGGGCTCTATGACATTCACTCAGTATGCGACCCGGTTCATTGATCTAGCACGCCATGCTATTGTTATACTCCCCACCGAGAGAGAGAGAAGGTGCAGAGGTTTATTGATAGATTGATTCAGCCGATCCGTCTCCAGATGGCTATGGGAGCTGGGAGTGAGATTTCTTTTCAGGAGGCGGCCAATGTGGCTCGTAGAGTTGAGATGGCTCTTGAACGGAGAGGTGATCATGGGTCATACAAGAGGCCCCGCCATGCAAGTAGGTTCAGTGGTACCTCGTCTGGAGGTAGAGATTCTTATGGTAGATGCCATCCTCCGAGGCCCTTTCAGTCAGCTCTCCATGTCTCTTATGGTACTTCAGGCGGTAATGGTTCTCAGCCACATTATTCTGACCAGTAGCTTCACAGTTCCCTATTATCACCCATCAGTGCCCCACCACTTCAGAGTTTTCGGGGTGGACATTCAGGTCGATAGGGTCAGTAGTCTCAGTAGCCGAGGGATTGTTATGGTTGTGGTGACCTGAGTCACATTGTCAGATTTTGCCCTCGAGCTTCAGGTAGATCCTAGTAGCAGGGTCCTTGCCCCATGATTCTGGCACCAGGTGATCCACAGGCCGCCCATCTAGCTAGAGGCGGGGGTAGAGGTCATAGAGGTAGAGGTAGGGATCATAGAGGTGGAGCTCGGACCGCCAGAGGTAGAGGCCAGCCAGCAGTCGACCATTCCAGAGATGTGGTTCAGGGAGGTGGGGCGCAGCCCCAATGTTATGCTCTTCCAGCCAGGCTAGAGGCTGAGTCTTCAGATGCAGTTATTACATGTACTATTCTGGTCTGTGATAGGGATGCTTTTGTGCTATTTGACCCTGGGTCTACGTATTCGTATGTGTCATCCTATTTTGCACCATACTTGGTCATGCCTAGTGATGCTTTGGGTATTCCTATTTATGTATCTACACCGGCGGGTGATTCTATAGTGGTCAACCGAGTGCATTGTTCCTGTGTGGTAGTGTTTGAGGGTCTTGAGACCCGTATTGATTTATTGCTCTTAGACATGGTGGATTTCGACGTTATATTAGGGATGGATTGGTTGTCCTCGTGTCATACTATCTTGGATTGTCACGCCAAGACCGTGACATTGGCTTTGTCAGATTTGCCCCATTTGGAGTGGAGAGGGACCTCAGGGCACACCACCCGCAGAGTTATTTCACATGTGAAGGCTCGACGCATGGTCGAGAAGGGGTGTTTAGCTTATCTGGCGTATGTTCACGATTCCAGCACAGAGGTCCCTTCTATTGAATCCGTTCCTATTGTTCTGGAGTTCCCCAAGGTTTTTCCTTCAGACCTGTCGGGTATGCCGCCCGACAGGGATATTGATTTTTGTATTGATCTGGCTCCGGGCACTCAGCCCATTTCCATTATTCCGTATCGCATAGCCCCGCCATAGTTGAAAAAGTTAAAGGATCATTAGACCCAGCGTTTTGCCTTGGGGTGCGCCAGTGTTATTTATGAAGAAAAAAGATGGTTCGATGAGGATGTGCATTGATTACCGGCAGTTGAACAAGGTAACAATAAAGAACAAGTATCCACTGTCGAGGATTGATGATTTGTTCGACCAGCTTCAGGGTGAGAAGGTGTTTTCAAAGATAGACTTGATATCGGGCTACCACCAGGTGAGGATTAGGGCATCCGATGTCCTTAAGGCAGCATTCCGCACTTGGTATGAGCATTATGAGTTTTTGGTCATGTCATTTGGGTTGACTAATTCCCCAGTAGCATTTATGGAGTTGATGAACCGAGTGTTCAGGCCTTATTTGGACTTGTTCGTGATACTTTTCATTGATGATATTCTGATATACTCCTGCAGCTAGGAAGAGCACGAGAAGCACCTCAGGGTGGTTTTTCAAACTCTAAAGGATAGTTACTTATATGCTAAGTTCTTGAAGTGTGAGTTCTGGTTGAGTTCGGTTGCGTTCCTGGGTCACGTTATATCAACAGAAGGTATTCAGGTGGACCCGAAGAAGATTGAGGCAGTCAAGAACTGGCCTCGACCAACATCAACTACAGAGATTCAGAGTTTTTCTTGGTGTTAGCAGGCTACTACCGTCAGTTCGTGGAGGGGTTTTCATCCATTGCAGCCCCGATGACCAGATTGACCCAAAAGGGTGCCCAATTCAGATGGTCGGATGAGTGTGAGGCAAGTTTTCAGAAGCTCAAGACAACTCTGACTACGACATCGGTATTGGTTTTGCCCACAGGTTCAGGGCCTTATACAGTCTATTGTGATGCTTTCCATATTGGGCTTGGTGCATTATTGATGCAGGATGGCAGAGTCATTGCCTATGCTTTGAGGAAGTTGAAGATCCATGAGAAGAATTATTCAGTTCATGATCTAGAGTTGGCAGCCATTGTTCATGCTTTGAAGATTTTGAGGCATTATCTATATGGTGTGACGTGTGAGGTGTACACTGATCACAAGAGTATTCAATACTTGTTCAAGCAAAAGGAGCTGAATTGGAGGTAGAGGAGGTGGTTGGAGTTATTGAAAGATTATGATGTCACTATTTTGTATCACCTGGGGAAAGCCAATGTGGTGGCCGATGCATTGAGTAGGAAGTTCGCCAACATGGGTAGTCTTGCTTATATTCCGGTCAGCCAGAGACCGCTTGCTTTGGATGTTTAGGCCTTGGCCAATCGACTAGTGAGGTTAGATATTTCTGAGCCTAGCAGGGGCTAGCTTGCACGGTTGCTCGTTCTTCATTATTGGAGCGTATTCGTGATCGGCAGTTTGATGATCCCCATTTGTGTGCCCTGAGAGACACGGTGCAATGTGGAGGTGCCAAGAAAGTGACCTTAGATAGCGATGGTGTTTTGAGATTGCAGGGGCGAGTTTGTGTGCCCAATGTCGATGGGATTCGAGAGTTGATCTTAGCGGAGGCCCATAGTTCTCGGTATTCTATTGACCCGAGCGCTGCAAAGATGTATCAGGACTTGCGGCAACATTATTGGTGGCGTAGGATGAAGAAGGATATTGTTACATATATGGCTCGTTGTTTGAACTATCAACAGGTTAAGTACGAGCATCAGAGGCCTGGTGGACTGTTTCAGAGGATTGAGCTTCCCGAGTGGAAGCGGGACAGGATTACCATGGATTTTGTTACCGGACTTCCGTTGACTCGGAAGAAGTTCGATGCGATATGGGTTATTGTTGATAGACTGACCCAGTCAACACATTTCATTCTTGTAGTAGTCTCCTATTCATCCGAGAGGTTAGCTGAGATTTATATCTGGGAGATTGTTCGCCTTCATGGTGTACCGGTATCTATCATTTCGGACCGGGGTACGCAGTTTACCTCTCATTTCTGGGGTGCAGTTCAGCGAGAGTTGGGCACACGGGTTGAGTTGAACACAGCATTTCATCCTCAGACGGACGGTCAGTCCGAGCGGACTATTCAGATTTTGGAGGATATGCTCTGGGCTTGTGTTATCAACTTTGGAGGTTCGTGGGATCAGTTCTTGCCTTTAGCGGAGTTTGCCTACAACAAAAACTACCAGTCTAGCATTCAGATGGCTCCATATGAGGCGTTGTACGGTAGGCAATGTCGGTCTCCAGTTGGATGGTTTGAGCCGGGAGAGGCTCGGTATTAGGTACAGATTTAGTTCAGGAGGCCTTAGATAAGGTCAAGATCATTCAGGATAGGCTTCGATCGGCTCAGTCATGAAAAAATGAGTTATGTAGATCGTAAGGCTCGAGATGTAGCTTTCATGGTTGGTAAGCGGGTATTGCTCCTAGTGTCCCCTATAAAGGGCGTGATGAGATTTAGTAAGAAGGGAAAGCTTAGCCCTAGGTTCATTGGTCCATTTGAGATTCTCGATCGTGTGGGAAATGTGGCTTATATACTTGCCTTGACACCTAGCTTGTCAGCCGTGCATCCGGTGTTTCATATGTCCATGCTTCGGAGGTATCACGGTGATCCAGCCCACGTGTTAGATTTCACCACTATCCAGTTGGACAAGGATCTGTCTTATGAGGAGGAGCCGATAACTATTCTAGACCGGCAGGTTCGACAGTTGAGGTCGAAGAGTTTCCTTCAGTGCGTGTTCAGTAGAGAGGTCAGCCTCCTGAGGCATCGACCTGGGAGTCCGAGTCTGATATGTGGAGCCGCTATCCTTATCTATTTCCCGACTCCGGTACTTCTTTCTTTTGTCCGTTAGAGGACGAACAGTTGTTTTAGAGGTGGAGAATGTGATGATCCAAGGGGTCATCACCTATTTTCTCTTTTTTTTCTGTGCTTTTGAGGCCTTGAAAACCTCACTGTTAGTCTCCTCAATTTGCGTGCACAGTTCGGGCGCATAGCCAGAAAGCTAAATATGAATTCTGTGAAAAATGATGAATTTTGATATTAATGTTGACTTTGGTCAACATTTTGGGTGAACGGACCCAGACCCGGACCAGTGATTTGACGGTCCCGGAGGGTCCGTAGAAAAATATGGGACTCGAGCGTATGCCCGAATTCGAAATCCGAGGTCCCGAGCCCTAGAAATAAATTTTTAAGTGAAATTATTTTTCTGAAATTTATATGGAAATTTGAAATAAAAATGGATTAGAAAGTGTTGGTATCGGGCCCGTATTTTGGTTCCGGCACCCGGCTCAGGTCTTATATGTGGTGTAAGCGCTTCCTGTGAAATTTGGTTGAAATCGGACGTCATTTGACGTGTTTCGGACCTAAATATCTAAAAATGAAAGTTTATGAAGTTTGATGAAAAAGTGATGATTTTGAGGTTTGATTCCTCATTTATATGTTATTTTGGCGATTTGATTGAATGGTTAAGTTCGTAGGATGTTGTTGAGTTAGTATGTGTGTTGGGTTAGGAGCCCCGAGGGCTCAGCAGTGTTTTCTGAGGTGTTCGGGGTGGTTTTGGACTTAGGGAGATGGCATATTTTCTGCAATTTTTACTCAGGGATTTCCTTCTACGCGTTCGCGATCTTCGTTCCTCGTTCGCGATCCTCTAGAGTTTCCTCCTTTGTGTTCGCATTCTGGCCCTCGCGAACGCATAAGGTTATTTGACTGTGAGGGCCCGGCTTCACCCCCCTTCAACGCGTTCGTGTGCACACCACCAGCCTTTCCTTCTACGCGTTCACGTTCGTCTTTTCGCGATCGCGGTGCCTTGACCCATTTACCCTTCACGAACGCGGCCCCCGTCACGCGAACGCAAAGGGAATTTTTGCCTAGTGATTTTAAAAGCTCAAAACAGAACCGGTGACGGGAAATTTCACAAAAAATACACACGATTTCATCTTCTCCACAACCCATTGGCGATTTCTAGGGCTTCCCTTCACCAAAGCTTCTTGGGTAATTATTGTTTAACTTGTTTCCTTCAATTTCTTTCATCATTTATCAAATTTCTAAGCTCAAATCATGTAATCTAGGGTTGAAATTGTGCGAAATGGGTAGAGTTAGGGTTTATCAAATTTCTTTGATTTAGACCTTATTTTGGGGTCGAATTTGAAAATAAATTGTATATTCGGGCTCGTGGGGGAATGTGTGACATGGAACTAGTTCGAACCTCGGGTTTTGACCAAGCGGGCCCGAGGTTGATTTTTGGAACTTTGGGAAGAAAGCTTAGAAATCTATATTTAGGTATTGGGCTTGATTTGTTTGGCTATTATTGATATTATAAAGTTGCTATTTCTTAGATTTGATTGAGTTGGAGCCGAATTCGAGAGGGAAAGCGGTTATTGTGGATTGATCTAGCCGTGCAAGTTGAGGTAAGTGTTTGATCTAACTTTGGCTTGAGGGAATAAGATTAGAGTATTGTTTGCTAATTGCTAATTGTAGAGTACATTGTATATGCATGGTGACGAGTATCTATACACTGGTGTCTAGCATGATCGTGAGTTCGCATATTGTGTTTATTCCTATTTTGTTGTGACTCTTCCTTGTGAAATTGATGATTTCTATATAATGTGAAAAGTATGAGAAAGAATTATGATTTGTGAACCCTTTGGAGCTTTGGCTCGAATGATAAAGTAATTATGGAGTAAGAAATGAAAGAAAGAGAAAGAAATGTGATTATTCCCTTACCGCGCTGTATTCGTATATTGATTATCTCCCTTGCCGGGATGTGAAAGTTAGTGTTGTTATTCCCTTGTCGGGATTTAACTGTTTACTTGTGTTTCCCTTGCCGGGACCTCTATTACTGTTTGTCTATCCCCTTGCCCCATTGGTTGTGATTGTTGCTTGGGTGAGGAAGAGTGATAAAGCACGAAGGTTGATGCCGTGCACGATTTGTGTTGAGGATATGTTAGTGCACGAAGGAACATCCGTGCCATGTTTTGATTATTAATGCACGAAGGAACATTCCGTGCCATGTTTTGATTATTAATGCATGAAGGAACATTCCGTGCCATGTTTTGATTATTAATGCACGAAGGGACATTCCGTGCCATGTTTTGATTACTAATGCACGAAGGGTCATTCCGTGCCATGATATGAGTGTTTATGTGAGGAAAAGCACGAAGGTTGATGCCGTGCACTTTATATGATTGTAATAGTAAAAGCACGAAGGATGGTGCCGTGAAATTGTTGTTTTCCTACTCTCGTTGACATTGTAGTTGTACCGTACTATCCTTATTTATTGATTTTGTATTCTAAACTGTTACAACCCCTACAACATGCTCCCCTCCCCCTTGACTTGTTAAATTTCTGTATTCTCTTCTATTGCATATATATATATATATATATATATATAT